>RJWT010001902.1:0-44297 GCA_004365215.1 Cuniculus paca | reverse complement strand
TTTCATGGAGGCAGACAAGAAAACAGGTTAAGGCCGATTCCATGATAAATGCTTTGAAGAAGTGAGCAGGAAAGCTGTGAGTTCGTGGAAAACCCTAGGCCTGATCATGGAGGATCAGGAAAGGCAGCCCTGGGAGAGAAGTCTAAATTAGCTCCTAAAAGATAAGCTGGGGTGAGGCAGTTGAAACAGGAGAGCTCTCAGAAAAACATCATTCAAGTTTGAGGGCCTCAAGAAGGGAGAGTAGATAGACTGGCTGTGTGACCAACTGACTCATTGCAGAGATTTATTCTGGTGCCTATGGCATTTAGAGCTTGAGCCTGGATGGAACGATGAAGAGGGAAGAAGCTGGAGAAGCAACTTTCAACCACGTTAAAGAGTATTTGGACTTGACCTTGGGTGATCTCTCAAAGGTCATTACAAAGGGGTGAAAGTTTCAATAAATGGAGTTTGCCCTAGCATGTACTCTTGAGGGAGAAATCTTTCCTCCTCTTTTCTTTTCTTTTCTTTTCTTTTCTTTTCTTTTCTTTTCTTTTCTTTTCTTTTCTTTTCTTTTCTTCTTTTCTTTCTTTTCTTTTTCTTTTCTTTTCTTTTCTTTTCTTTTCTTTTCTTCTTTTCTTTTCCTTTCCTTTCCTTTCCTTTCTTTCTCTTCTCTTGCCTTCTTTTTTTCCTTTTCTTTTTTCCCTTCTTTTTCTTTCCTTTCTTTTTCTTCCTTCCTTTCTACTTTTCTAAGACATACTGCTCTGTTGCTTAGGTTGGCCTTGAACTCCCAGGCTCAGGTGATCTTCCTGCCTCAGTTTCTCAAGCAGCTAGGATTACAGGTACACAGCACTGCATCCAGCTTAGAAACCATTTTTTGATTAATATCTTTAAAACCATTTTCTGAAGAATATTGACTCACACAAGGGAATACTTTTGTGTTTTAAGAAGTAAGTTACAAAGAATATATGTAGCACATCATCTCACTTTGAAAACAGTGTAAGTATGGTACATACAAGTACAAGATCATTAATTGTGATATGTCAACTTGACTGGATTAAGAAGCACATAGAAAATTAGTAAAGCACAGTCTTGGGTGTGTCTGTGGGGTGTTTCCAGAGATGATTGACATGTAGGCCAGCAAATTGAGGAGGAATACCCATCCTGATTGTGAGTAGCACCATCCAGTAGGCTTGTAGCTTGCATGAAATAAAAGGGAAAGAAGGAATTTGTTCTGTGTTTTGAAGAACTCCCTTCTGCCTGAACAGCTGCACCTTTTGCTGCCATTGCCTGTGAACATCAGACTCCAATTTCTTCAATCTTTTAATGCAGAGTGATACAAGCAAACTTTCCAGTGAGTTCCCAGGTCTTTAGTCTTTGACCCATGCTACATCTTTGATCCTTCTTGTTCTGTGGCTTCCAGCTTCTTGAACTGAGCAGCTATTGGATTCTCCAGCTCTTCCATGCACACATGGCCATTGTGCAGCCTCCTGCCTCTGATCTTGTAAGCTACCTAACAAATCTCCATATATATATATATATATTATCTTAGGGAAATATGCTAAACCAAAATGTAATCTGTGGTTACCTCTGGTGATAGAATTATAGGTAGTATTTTTTTTCTTTATGTTTTTCCAAATTTTCTAGAATTTCTACAATGAATATGTATATAATTTTTATAATTGGAAGAAAATATTTAAATGCGTAAGGGATGGACAGTAGTGTTCTAAGGACTGAAAGTCACCAAGTATCCTAATGATGTTAAAGATATATTGCCAATTATTCATGGGGGAAAACAGATTCCAGTGAGATCTGAATGAGGCTCTAAGGCCTATAGGACTTCCTTGTGTTTTCCCAACAACGATCTGAGTTGTAATCTGAATGGCACTAGAGGAAGCTCTATCAGTCAGTGCTCACTAAAGAAACAGATTTAAAGTAAGATATATAAATATATAAGGATTTACAAGGTAGTCTTACAATAGCCGCTTGTAGAGTCAAGTGTGGAAGATGCAAAAGGGCTGTCTGCATGTTGGAGATCTGAAGGATCCAGGCAAAGGTCAAAGGCCTGGAGGTCTCTGTAGAGTCCCATGCGTGTGTGTACCAGGAAGCTGAAGGGGCTGGGATGGAAGCTGAAGAGACTGTACTGGTAGCCAGGGGACAGATGTCCAAGTCAAAGGCGAAGACTGGAGCTCCTCGGTAGAAACAGAGTAAGCCTTCTTTCTTCTCTCCCTTTTTCATTCCATCTAAAGCCACAAGCCTATTGTCTGGAGCCACTCACACCCAGGGCAAGCCTTTCCTCTTCAGTAAATCCATTCAGCTACACCCAGAACTATGCCAAACCAATCAGTTGGGTGTTTCCTCCTCAGGTTGACACAACAGTTAACTATTACGGAGGCTGTGTGTTTTGACTACAACGCAAATCGCCTTATTGATAGATAATATGTATGTATATTTTTTTGCATGTCTAATCATATCTTTTGCAGAGTTAAATCGCTAAATCATGTGTATGAGAATGCTGAGCCACCTTCGTTACGCTTGACAAGTAAGGTGAATAATCAGAAGTATGTCATGTCCCCATGAAGCCATTACCAGACCAGCTTCTGTCCTGAGCATACGGTAGTCCCAGCTTCCTACTGAGAGCCTGCCAGTGAGCTTGGACCTGGCCCAGGACTGCTTTGGGCCTCAGTTTTTTGAACCAGATAAGGGAGACAAGTTACAGGTCCACTCAATTCATTGTCGGAATTTTGTCCCCCCCATGGTAAAACTTGACAGCACCCTAAAAATAGGGGGAAGTATAAACACTCTTTGAATATAGATATTCCTTGTTAAGTGAACTGTTTTAATGACAGTTCAGACTTAGGACAGTAGTGTGTTGTTCAGACTTATGACCTGCCTTTTTTTCTAGTACAGTTTTGTGCATATTGTTCGAGAGCCTCAGTGTCTTTTTTCTGTACAGTATACCTTGTTTATACAGTACTCTACTGTAATTTTTGTTGACGGTACTGTACAGTATAGTACCGTAGTTTTGTGTTATGTTATACATTACAGTACTGCATGTAGGAGTTATGCAAATGAAAGCAGGCATGAAGTTGGAGTTCCCTTTGACCATTTCTTCGTTCTGAATATTGCAATGTTTATATTATATATACTTCCTCATTTAGCGATGAGTTCATTTAATGACCTAGTTGCAGGAACATAAAAGAAGGTCATTAAAGAAAGAATGTCTGCTCTAATAATTTATATCCTGCAAGCTTTACAGAAAAGGAGCATTTCCAATTAAAAAGAATTGCTTGAAGTTGCTTTCACATTCTGCAAGGTGGAAGAGATAGGGTTGCTCTTCTGTTTGAGACTCGCATGGAGAGGCTGTCAGTGATACAAGCTGAGCTCTGCAATGCACAGAGATCTGGAAGGAGAGGGTTTTGCAGACAGCCAGCATGTTCTGCGTGTAATACAGAGACGGTAGATGTTAGTGATGAGGCATGGCTGTATCAATGGCAGTGGCATTAGCTAGCTCTTCCCTTCATCCAAAGCCCCCAGCCTAACTCATAGGTAACACACTCTGAGAACACATGCTTCTGAACAAAGGCTCCTGAGATGAATTCTTTAGCCCTAACTTCCATTCATGTTGTTTTCCCTCAGTCCCTTTGTGAGAGAGTTTTTGAGTCATCAGTGAATGAGGAAGGTACAGGAACCCTGAAGACTCTGAGAAGAAGATAAATGATCAAAGGACTGAGATAGAGACGAAAACAGGCCCTAGCAGCACAGCAGCCAGCCTAGCCTTAAAAGGAAGATAAAAATGTAAGTGTACCGTATTGGACAACTTGCAGAAGGACTTTGAGAACACAAGATGTGAGGTTCAACTTTCCTCCCTGGGCTACACCACAGCCCTCCTTAATTATCTCAGATTCAGCCAAAGCTGAAAGCATAAAATTGTCTAACTTTAACAGCTTAAAGAATAAGGGGGAGGTAACCATAGGTGTGAAATGATGGGAGCAAGAGCTGTAGCTGCAAGGGTAAGATGAGGAATAGGAATTCAGCAAAACCATTCAGAGTAACGAGTGATCTGCGGAACGTAAGCCAACACTCTTCCCTCATATTTTGTTCTTCTGTTATAACTACCATGTGAGCACATGAAAATGTACACACATGCACGCGTGTGCACACATCTGCATGCACTTCTGTGCAACCTATCAAAAATCTTTAGTATTAGAAAGAGCCAGGGCTTTTCCTAATGTATTGGTTGAGACCTGGAAGGGCACCCTCTCATCAGGATGTTATGTTATGGGACAGGGTGTTCTCAAGAGGTGGGGAAATTTGTGAATGGCTCTCATTGAAATGGATGATTTTTGACAGAAAAACAGACAGACATTTCAGTTACATAGCAAAATTAAGTTTCAGTTGGCTGAACTGCTGCTCTTTAAAAATAGTGGAAATTACCATTGTAAAAAAAAATCATTTCTCAGGTCGTTGGCAATTTTTTCAACAATTCGGGTTTATATTTTAATCTCTTGTGTAGCTGAGCTAAATTTACACTTTGTACTTACATGTGCATGCAAACCTGACCATTCATGCAGCCCCAAGAACTCTGGACACCCCTGCAACTTTCAGATACTTTCACTTGAGCCCAAAGAAATGCCAGATATACCCCCAAGTGTGCCTCTCCTTCCTTGTCATTATGGTTTTTATCTAGATGTTCCCCAAAGTGCTCAAAGGTGGGGCCATTAAAATGGCTGGGTCTGGGGTGTGTGGTTGTGGGTTAAGGGTATGTGATGACTGGATTAGTCCATTGATTGGCTTTAGCATAGTTCTGGGTAAGGACAAGCAGAAGGCCCACACTAGGTGTAGTTGGCTCCAACCAAAAGGCTTGTAGCTTTTCAGAATTAAAATTTAAAGACTGAGCTCATGAAATGAGTCTGTGAAGTCTCTTTGGCTATTTATGGAAATACGTGAACAAATGCACTTTGTGTATAGTGATTATATCCTGATGGGAAAAATATTCTCTTAGCAGCTAGTGAAAGAACTCTCCGTGGGGGGGAGGTGAGGATGTAGGTCAGTGTTAGAGCGCTTGTGTAACATGTGTGAGGCCCTGGGTTTGACCCTGAGTCTCCCTACCTCTCAAAATGTGGATACAGTTGCTTTTTGGGAGAGCTGGTCTTTATTAGGGAAGTGCCATTCCTGCCCCAGGTAAACCTGGGGCCACAAAGGTTGGGTTCAGCTTGTTATTCCACAGGGACCGCCTGGGTAAATCTGGCATGGAGGAAATAAGACAGGAGATGCTGGGTGCTGTGTTATTTGGGACACCTGGATACTCAGAAAGTTTAAAAATAAATCACAGAATTTCTTCTGGAAACTACAAAGGGACAGGAGCCAAGCAGCTATAGCCCATGCCAGCAGAAGGAGATGTCGCTGGCTGCATGCGAGGGGCATGGCCATCCTCAGAGGGAGGTAGAAGCGAAACCTAGTGAGCAGGAGTTGAGGCCCTGTCGGAAGCCTGCGTACTCAGGTAACGAAGTGAGCTGGTTAGTGAAAAGGTACACAGATGTACAGAGAGTTGACAAAGCTTTTGAAGCTTGGTTGGGAGAGCATCAGAAAGGCAACTTAGCCTGTCCAGCAGGGACTCCCAGAGACAAATCCTTATAGGAAGAAGAAAAATATGACTCTTGGCTGTTCTTAAATGGTGCGCAACCATTTCTAGAAATGGCATCGTGAAGGGCTACATCTCCTAGGACAATTACTATAACACAGTAACAACCGACCAAGAATTCAGCATCACATAAACAATACATACAACTGGCTGCCTATCATAAAAGCAAAATATGAGCTTATACAATCCCCTGAAGCTGTACAGTTATTCGTAAGTTCTATAAACCAGAGATAAATGTAATGTAAGCATAATTTTATAAGACTCTAATATGTTATAGAGTGAATAGCCATAAAATAAGTAATGCAACATGAATCTACTACGAAATGTTAGTCATGATCAAAATGAATTAGAAAGTTAATCATATTTTTGTTTGCCTTCTCTGCACTTTAGGATAGTTTTATGGGATCACAAGCAGAGCCCTAAAGGGGCTATTCGAGAAGGTTCAAGTTAATACCATCCTTTCTCCAGCTGAACGCTCCTGAGTTAAGCCGTGCTGCCTGAAGTCAGGTTAGTTAATGTTACTACTTTTGTTGCTGTCCCTGTTGAGGGTTCCAATGATAATGATTTCTTGTGTAACAATATGAAAAGAGTGGGTTAATCAAACTTTTGAAATTAAGAGGTCTCTGAAATAAAGGGTGCATTGAGCTCTGTGTCAGTCAGCTTTTTCATTGCTGAGACAAAATACCCAAAACTCACAATTTAAATGAGGAGAGGTTTAGTGTCAGTCCATGATCCACTGGCTCCAAGGCAAAGGCCTCATGGCAGAAAGGTAGTGTACACAGCTGCCTAGTTCCTGGCAGCCAGGACTCAGAGCAGCTGAACAGTGCTAGAAAGGAAGGGGCGAAGGACCAGGCATCAAGCCCAAAGTCACAGCCCCAAGACCCACCCTGACACACCCAGAAATGCGAGCCACCGATTGCCTTGGTGAATTCCAAAGCCCGTCAAGTGGAAACTCCACCCTGAGTGCCACAAGCTCTTACAGATGGTAGCCAAGAGTAAAAGACCATACTGTGACAAATTTCATAAGCCACCAGCAGCGTGACCACAGAACAGGTGGGAAAATAGCCACCAGACCTAAGGGGCCAGGATGTGTGTAATGAAATTTGGGGGAGGAGAAATTGAAACAGTTTATAAGGAAACTCTGCTGCTTATATGTGAGAGTGGCAGGACAATGCAGAGCGGGTGAGGTGCTGGGGCGTGAGATGAGTCCATACGGAGAAGATGTCACTGTGCCTTGTTTAAACGTTGGCTCCAAAAGCAGAATAGGACATGGCTCTGAGGGCACCCAGAAAAGGAATGTGGCAGCTGCTTTTGTTTTCTTTGTGGATTTGTGGAAGCTGTGAGTTAAAATGAACTCTTGTCTTTTTCTTCCCTCCATTCTCTAGCCTTCGACTTAATTTGGAACCTTTCAGAATCCTCTTCTTACTATTATTCAGAAGAAAAACAGAGAGTATAGTAAGGGGATTCGCCACTGTCACTGAATATTGGTTGGGCTGCACATTCTGTTAAGAGATAGTTTATACTATGGTGTAGCTGATGTGGGAAGTGGTTTTTTGGTGATATTTTATTACTTAGGATTGCATTAGGCTGCATGTAATAAACACTTGTCTGTAATTAGGGGCCTATGGTTTCCAGTAACAAAAAAAGTGAAAGCAGGCTGACACACTGGCACAACCACTCCAGAGAGTCATCAAACACCCTGCTTCTCTCTCCTCCTATGCTGTGTCTTCCTCCTGCTTCTACATCTCCAGCCTTCATGACCACATCCCAAGACAGGGGAAGCAGATAAAGCGTGTGCTGGCTAAGTTTACTTCTTTTTATGATGAAACCAATAGCTTTTTCAGAATTCTTATTTAGCAGACTTCTAATTTTTCTTTGGTTATCATGAAATATATCCATAGATCCACAATAGAAATTAAGCATAATCTGTCCCAAATTCAGCCAGTATTCTGAAGAAGGGGAAATGGATATTTTGTAGGTATCTAGTTGTCTTGGTTACTTTTCTCTGGTTGCTGGAACAAAACACCTGACACCCAAAGTGAAGCAAGGAAAGGTTTATTTAGCTTACAGTTTCTGGAGATTTCAATCCATAATCAGCTGGCTCCAAGGCAGGGTGGCATGGCACTGGGGCAACACTTCAAGGCAGCAGCCAGAGCAAAAGAGGGAAAGCAAACCTCTTCTCCTCCCTTATATTGTACACAGGCCACACTGCCCCCCCCCAGGGTGGGTGTAGCACTCACAAAATCTCCTTGTCTTCCTTTGCACAGGATGAGGATATTTACAAAGTAAGAACCCTGGCTCCCTGCTGAGTCTTTCAGTTAAACTTCTAAACTTCTCAAGTTGACACAACGTCTCGACCATAACACTAGTAATATGCTTCTATCAGTTGATTTATTTGGAGACAGTAATTCAGGAATTTTCAGTGGCATGCTCTGCCCTACAAGTCATGTTCAAAAGACAAAGTCATTAAAATGACTTAATGTACTCTACCTGATATGCTTTTCTTAAATTCTGCTCTATTCACATGCTTATAATTGTTGTCACCATTTTAAAATATATGAAACTAAAGTTTAGGTTAGATGACTTGCCCAAAGACAATTGGGCTCTAGTGAGTATTAATTATCTTCATCCAGTGTTTTACATGTAGAAGGTTATCAGCCATGGATCATGAAATTAGAGGCAGAAAAGGTGTTAGAGACAATTGGGACCACTCATGATGCAACAGAAGCCCAGAAAGTATAACCAATTTGGCCAAGGTATAGTTATCAACTGAGACAAAACTGAAATTCAAATCATCAACTTTCAACCTAGTGGACTTTCCACTACTCAATTCTGTCTATAAGTTGTGAGGAAGAAGACAAGAGCCCCAGAACTTTCACTTTATCTCCATCCATTTTAGATTCTTTCTCAACCTAATTGTATTTATAAGATCTCCCTGGAGAATCCTAATAACAAGGCTTGTTACTTTATGGATGTAGACACATACATCAGGAAATAAATCATATTTCCCCAAATACTAGGGATTTTATGATCCAATTAACCTCTAATCCTTGAGGAAAATTGCTTTAAGAGTTCTTCAGTACTTCAGTTCTCAGTGCTTACCATCACTTTCCCATTGCTGGGACAAAACATCTGATTCCCAGAACTTACAGAAGGTGAGGAGAGGCTTATTTTTTTGTTGTTTTCAGAGAATTTATCTCATGGTTGTATGGTGGTAAGGCAGAGACAGCACAACAGAAGGGCCTGACAGTGGAAAGTTGTTCAATCCTTGGCAACCAGGAAGCAAGGAGAGAAGGGGAGCTCTTTCCATGTCATATCCCACTGATCTGCCTCTAACCAGGACTCCCCGCCGCATTCTAACAGCAGATTCAGCCATGAACTCATCCTAGATTCACCCATTCATATCGTCCCATGATTCAATTACCTTCCAAACTCCCACCTCTGAATACACGAGATGAGGGAGAGGTGTTCAGTCTAAACCATAACACTCTCCTAGCAGGCCAAGAGACGGCCTCCTCTGATGCTGTGATTTTGGTAGGGACGGCTTCGGGGCACAGCCAAATGACTGGGAAAGGAAAGTGGGAATCGCACGGCTCATCTTTCCGCTAAGGCAGGCGACACCTCTCAGCACTGGCATCTGGTTCCTCAGCCATCTGTAGGAAGACCTGAACAATCGGGAACTGGTGTTTATTTGGGCAGCTCTAAATCATCTGAAAGTTCTTCTTTCTCTCGAGCTGAAACCCATCATGTCATAGCTCCCACGCGTTAATGTTTGTTCTGTACTTGGGAGATACAAGGCTGTTAACTTCCTCTCTCACAGGATAAAAATTTGAAGAAAGCCGTCCATGGCCCTGGTAAATCTTTTCTCCCTTTCCTTCTATGATTCCTCATGGGGCATCTCTGGATCTTTTACCCTCCTGGTTGTCACCTTCTGAATAAAATCCAGTTTATCAAGATTCCTTTGAATCTGGCAGACTCAGAAGTGGATGCAGTATATGGATAACGTTCAAGCAGCAATAAAATAGGGCCATTTCTTCCTTTATTTTGGATTTTCAACACAGCCCTAATGGCCTCGCTCCAGTGTAGTTCCCTCTCAAGCGTATTGGTTAACGTTGAAACTATGACTGCTTTTCTGGGGCATTTTTGGGCCAGCTCACATCCAGTGTTACATCAGTACCGAAACTCACAACACCCCCGAAGCATTCACGCAGGTAAATGTGTCACATTAATTTGTTTTGTGGTTGTCAAAGTAGCAACTCAGTCTTGACCCCATGCATTCCGCGTGCACACGCCTATTCCAGACATTGTGCTAACAGCCACACTTGGATTATCTTCTCCGACGCGTATAACTTCCCTCTGTGGCAAGTAGTTTTCACTTTTACAGATGAGCAGCAGGCACACAGAGGTGGAAGGGTTTGCTGAGAAGCCTACACCAAAAAATAGAAAGGTGAGGAATTCGAAGCTTTTACTCTTAGTGACAATTCCACTATGTCTCTTTGTCCTAAATACACAGAAAACAAACAAAATAGGGAGGGCTTTTCCAGTAGCTTTATAATAACCAAGAAGATCAGTTAGAACGAGAGGAGTAGGTTTAGATTTCTGTTCTGGTCAGTGTCTGTTATGGTTTGTCTGTAGCTGTCCCCGCCAAAGCCTCCTGAGGTCATAGATGGGGCTTTGCTGAGGCGGCTGGATCTGGGGTGTGTGATACTGGGATCAAGGATGTGATGCTGGGATTGACTCATGGTGCAGCACTAGAATTCAGGGCGTGGTGCTATCTGCCCTAAGGGTGGGGAGCCTGGATAAGACATAAGGGGCAGAAAGGGTGTCACTGCTTGTCATTTGTCACTCGATGCTTGCTACTTCACTGCTGGTTGCCTTCTGCCTGCCCTGCTTTGCCAGGGACTGTTTCTCCTTTGTGATGCCCCTCTGCCATGCTGCCCTGTCTTAGAGCCAGCTGACTACAGATTGAAACCTCTACAAACTGTGAGCCAAATAAATCTTTCCTCTTTCACTTTGGGTGTTGGGTATTGTCTCAGCAACGAGAAAAGTTACTAAGATAATGTCTAGGACCAAAAAATCCTCAGACATAAAAATCTCCTAACTCTTTTCCCTCCAGAGTCTGAAGCTAAAATGGCCTACTGACTTACAAAAATGCTTAAGATGCCAATTTAAGGTTGGGAGTGTAGCTGAGTGATGAAGCATGTCTTTAGTATGCTAAAGGCCCTGTGTTCGATTCTAAGCACCAAAAGAAAAAAAAATCTTAAAAAAGATCAATTTAGTGAGTTTTCCAGAAGCTAAAATTGCTTTACTCATGAGACACAGACAGCTGAAAAGGACGCATAGAAATGCACCCAAATATTTATTACAATGTTGGGAATCAAGTGCCATAAAAACACTGGCGATAATTATTTCCAGTCAACACTGGCTTGAGTTTGAAAGCTCAGTAAATGATATGAGAGGAAGCAGAGCTTGATGATTCATTTTAACACTATTTTTAAAAAATGCCCTGGCCTGCCTCAGCTGTTCTTTCCTGCTGCGTGAGTTCTGTCCCTCAGCTCCTCACAATGAGCGGCGGTGAAAGAAAACTGACAATGTGAAAACATGACCAGAATAATAGCCTACCCCAGCGAGGAGCAGACCTTTCCTACACAGGATTAGATCACTGGCTTTGGCTTTGTGCTCTAAACTTGATCTCTCCCCTTTCCAGCTAATGATCCACAGAAACTGTGTGTAATGATGGCTTTGAGAAAGGCTCCAGAAAATGAGAACTATTCAGGGCACTGAACTGAACTGATTCTGCTAGCTAAAAAGAGCCAAGCTAAAACAAAATCTTGCTCTGTCTGCTGCAGTGAGGAAGGTCAGCACAAGAATTAGATGGAATGAGGCATTTTGTTTTTCTTGGTTTGAAATTATATGCTTGACTCTACGCAAACCCTTTCTCCAGTGTTGGCCAGTGCTATCAAAAGGTCAGTCTAGAGCCTTGTTGATGAGGATGCTTCAACCTCAGGACTTTTGCACCTGCTGTACTTTCTATCTGGAAACCTTCAACCTCATTTACGTTTAAAATTTCGGCTGACTTTTTGATCATCCTTTGTGTCTCAGGTGAAGCATCTCTCTCACAACCCTTTTCAGACTATACAAACTATTGCAGGAATGCTGGTTTTGTGTCCTCCTTTCACCCTGCACCTAGATTGTCTCTCTGGTAGGCACAATAATGCTTATTACCCCCAGGCCCCAAGGGAACACTGAAATCCCAGAACTGGTGAATAGTTTATCTTGCAAGGCAAAATGGGCCCTGCAGATGTGATTAAGCTAATGATCTTGAGATGGAGAAATTATCCTTAATCATTCAGTGGACCCATTGGCATCGCTGAAATCCTTGTAAGAGGAAGAGGGAAGCAAGCAAGTCAGAGAGAGATCTGAAGATAATATGTTGGCTTTCAGATGGGTGAAGGAGTAAGAGCCTACGAATGCAGGCAGCTTCTAAGACCCGGATAAGACAAGAAAATGCAGTATTTCCTAGAGCTTCCACAAGAAATGCAGCCCTGCTGATAACCTGGTATTAGTCCAGTTAATAGACTTCAGACTTCTGGTGTTCAGCATTGCAGGATAATTTTGAGTTGCTTTAAGCCACAGAATTGTAGTAAGTCACTAGAGAAGCAATAGGAAACTAACACAGTACTTACATTTGTATTTATTTGTTATTCTGTTCTTTTACGTTCAACTACATCTACTCTGTAAAAGATGCCACTTTTGTAACCTTAGCACCTAGCACAGTACCTGGCACTTGTAAGCACTGGATACACATGTGTAAATTGTTTGTGATTCAGAGAAGAAACAGTAATGGCATCATTAGATCTCACCAGGTCTCTTCTATAATAGATAATCAGGCAAGCCAAAAATATTCATTTGGTCATTCCTTCCTCTAAATGTTGCCAGGGTGTCTCCGTTATGTTCCAGGCATAATGCCAGACAGTTGGGATAAGACCATGAACACAGTGGACCTGTTTTTTACCCTCAGTGAGAATTTATACATGGTACCACCAGCTCTATGTCGGAGCTCCCCTTTCTGTTACAAAGCTGTACCCAATTGTCCAAGACGATTAGGGGAGGAGGCACATATATCTTTGGTGAAAAGTCTTGTTTATATTTGCTCAGTCATTTGTAAAAAAAAACAAACCAGAAGGACTGACAATTGAAAGATAAGTAGAAGAAAGTTCTTTGTACATTCAAAGAGTTATTAGGAAGTTGTCTGAATAAGCAGAAATTCAAAAGCAGAAATCCAAATTCAACATTTGACCATTTTATGTAAATTCTGCTGTCTCCAAAGGAAAAGAAACAGGTTCAAATTAGGGATACATTGCAAGCAGATGTCAGACCCGGTAACAGGCTTATCCATATCTCTCATCAGATATGATTATTTTTTATCTGGTCCTGTTTCTAGCCAGTAAAAGAATGAATACAAAAGATGCAAAAATAGTATGATAACAGTATTACAAAGTACGAATACTATATATAAACAAAAAAGTGGGATATGTCCATATGCATACAGACTTTTGCATGTGCAAAAACATATCCCTGTAATCTTATTGATCTGAAGACTTGAGTCATAGCAAAACAAATTTAGAACCTAAGAGAGGAAAGACCCTGCTTCATGGTCTTCGAAGTTATGGTAAAGGTTTACATTTGCAACATTAAAATATGTAACATATAATATTTTTTGTAACATATATTAACATACAACATAGTATGTATATTACATGACAATACTACGTATCATGTTACATAAGGGAAATGACCTATAGGGTTCTATTTGGGCCAACTGTATAAAAAGGGACATTACACACTCTGGATAATAGCTTAATTTTCAAAAAGATTGCAATGTAAATTTGTATTCATTTAAACTAGAGGAGGGAAATCCATAATTATTAGATAATTTGCTCGGAATTTTTTTTTGAGGTGTGACTTGTTTTGTGACCCTCTTCCCTAAGAGATGGATGAAAATATATCTCTAATTTTAGCATTCCCGATACCTAGGATGAGCACAACTCAGCCGTGGGTGAGGAGGACACACTAGTTATCTAAGCTGCCCAACATTCTGAGGCGGTGGAAGCGTGGAGGGTGACAAGGTAGTAAAGTGGCGAGGGGAAGTGGTGGCGTGCAATTTCTCTTGGTTCTGCAGTCTCCGGAGCCTGACCACAGTCACAAGAGTCCCAGCCCGTCCAGAAAAGTTTGGAGTGCACTCTACTGCCACCTGCTGACACCCATGGGTTAGGTCAGACACACACTGCAAAGACTCAGGTCTTCCTCAGATTCAGAAGAGTCCTACTGAAAGGTACAGAGGTACACGACTCTCCTCGCTCTGCACGGAGGAATATAAAAGTTCACTTGTTCACACGTTCCCTGAAAGCACGTGGTATGTAAGTTTTGACATTTTGGCCGTGTTGGTGGCTTTTTGGTAGTATTCTATGGATTTTGCATTCTCACAGTGACTAAAAAGGTTGAAACACTTTTCGAATGTGCTTATGGGTCCTTTGAAAACCTCTTTTGAGGGCCGGATACACAAGTCTTGCTATTTTTTTATTGGGTTGACTGTTCCCTATTGACTTGATAACTTCTTTATTCTGGATAAGGATGTCTTGGCAGAAATAAGAATGAGAAAAATAATGGGGTATTTTCATGTATAGGATTCTTGATTCTAACGTAAATTTAAAATTTACATTTAAGTAAATTTAATGTACAACTTACCAATATTTTTCTCTATGATTTATCTTTTTTGGGTCTTGCTGACGAAATCTTGACCTACGTCAAAGTCCTGAGTACATTGCCAGCTATTATCTTCTGGAAGATTTGTCGTTTCTTTCCCATTTAGATCTATCTTGTACCTGAAATTTATTTTTAAGTATGATGTAGGGGTAAAAAACCATCGTTTCGTATTGAGATAGTCAATTGATCATCCAAAACATCCTTCCTCATGGCACTGCATGCTGCCCTTGTCCCAAGTAACTACATACTTGTAGCTCTGTCCCTAGATCCATTCTACTCATTATTTATTTATCCTTGGGCCACAGCCTTGTATTTCTTTGTAATAACAACAACAAATGCAAAAATATTTGTACTGACTATAATAGATGCAAGCTTATCTAACTTTTCTGTATTTGAGATTGAACTCAAGGCCTTGCTCTTGGCTCTACTATCGAGCTATATCCTGAATGCTTTTTTAAAATTTTGAGACCAGACCTGACTAAGCTACCAAGGCTGGCCTTGAACCTCCTATTCTGTTACCCCAGCCTCCCAAGTAGCTGGGGTTATAGGTATGCGCCACTGCCCCCAGTGAAGCAAAGTTCTTTTCTAAAACCCACTGATTCCCTTGTGACAGGCAGTTTACTACTACTTCTAGAACACCCAGTGATATAACAGCGTCTCATTGGCTCCAGTGGGCCTAATCTGCATCCCTTTTAGAGTTACATAATAACAGGAACTCTATGATGTATGTAATTTTAATCCCTTTTAAAGACAAGGACATTTAATTATGTGCCCAAATCACCCAGCTCATAATTGGTACAGCTGGAATTTGAACACAGGTGAGTCTGACTCCAGAGTCTATACTCTTAATCCCTAACCCTGGTGCCTCACTTCTGGGCACTGTATTTCCTTGCAACTACAAAAACAGCCTGCTATGGTTTGTGTCTGGATGTCCCCCCAAAGCCCCATGCGGTCATGGGGGTGGGCTTCTAGAATTTGTGATTGGTTCATAATCCAGTACTGGGATTATGGGTGTGAGTGCCACACCCACCCTAGGGTGGGTGGCCTACGTACAAAATAAGGGACAGAAAGAATCTTTTCTCCATGCTCCTTTTTGCTTTTGTTGCTTTTGCTGTTTTCTGCCGCCATGAACTGTTGCCCTCTGCCATGAGCCACTCTGCGATGACGCCGCTGAGTATGGACTGAAACTTACACAAACTGTGAGTTAAATAAACCTTTCCTCCTTTAACCTTAGGTATCAGGTATTTTGTCTCAGCAATGAGAGAAGAGTAACCAAGACACAGCCAAACAACAGGGAGGGGGAGTGCCAGTCTCCTACACCTGGGAGCATCCATTATCCCAGAGCAATGGGACTACAGATGATTCCCTCTTGCCTTGCTGTTAACTGACTCACTTGGTATTTGTGCGGAATTGGTTCCAGGACCCCATGGGGAAAACAAAATCTCTGGATGCTCAAATCTTTTATTCAAATGGCATAGTACTTATATGTAACTGTTGGACATCTTCCTGTATATTTAGATAATCTCTACACATAATGCCAAATACAGAGTGAGTGCTATGTAAATCCTTGTGATACTGTGTTGGTTTAGGGAATAAGAACAAGGAAAGAAAGTCTGTGTATGTTCAATAAAAGCAATTTTTTTTCAAGTATTTCCCATGTGCAGATGGCTAAAGCCTTGGGTGTGGGACCCGCAGATGCAGAGCGCTGACTGTATTCATTTGAAGGTAGGGCAGCAGATGCAGCTCGGTTAAACTCTCCACACAGCACTGGAACTGTGGCTTGATGGTAAACCCTTCAATGGCTCCTGTTTTCCTTCCGACTACATCGCCCTCCAAAGCTCCCAAAGGTCCTGTTCTGTGTTCTTTTATGTGATAGTCAGGTGCAGCCGCAAGAAGAAACAGAAGCTTATTATACTCACAGGTTGTAGAAACAGGAGGTACAGTGCATGGTGGTACAGGGTTATGGGGACAGGAGCTGGGGGGAGCTAGGCACTTCCAAGGAAAAGGCAAGGAGGGCAGGCAGGGTAAGGCATTTGACACTGGCTGGTTTGAATAAGTCCAGGGAGCTCTAAGATACAAGAGTGGTCCCTAGCTGCTGGTTTCCTGGTCCTGGGGTGATTAAGACAGAAGAATGCTGCCTTCTATTATGGAAGTCATGTTCCCACCTGAGCCCTCACTATTTCAAAGAACTGCTAGCCCCAGGAGGGGTGATCTCATCACAGCTCTAAAGGCTTAAGGTGTCAAAACATTGTAATAACAAAAATTTATTCGATACTTGGTACCAAAAAAACAAAACAAAACAAATAAACAACTCCCCCCCCAAAAAAATCCCAGAAATTTGAAAATCAAACAATATGTATACTACTTATAGTGCCCTAAACTGCCACATGCTTCCTGGTCTCTGAGCATACAGTATTCCTTTCTTTGGATGTATTTGTCTTTTGGTTTGTCTTTAAATTTTAGATCAAATAGCACTTCTCAGTGGTCAAAGCCCTGATGACCCAGGTGCAGTTAAGTGTATTCCTTATATTGCACCCCTCTGCACTTCACTGAAATTTTTGTTACTATTCCAGTTCCTCTACTAATCATAAAGACCCTCCTAGGGGTTGGGAGTGGGAAGAGGTAGAGACACTGTTTGGCCGAACGAACGAACGAACGAATGAGCAAATGCAAGAAACCCTCTTCCAACCTGGGATGGTAACGTCTTCATGACCAGCTAGTGTGGGTCCTTGCTTTAATAATAATAATGGAAATGAAAACTAAGGCAAGAATATCAGGAAAAAGCATAACCGAAAGGGAAGGAAAGTCTCTAGCTTGGGTGGTAACTGGAAGGGGCAAAGAGGATCAGACTGGTTCACCTACAAGAGCCAGAGGCCAGCTTTCAAGGATTACCCACGATGGGCCAGGGTTTGGTTAATCATCATTGCAAGCCATTTCCTAGTTCTGTTTGAACCCTTGTGGCTGGAGGGGAGTTTGGTTTCCATAGGAGGAGTCGTAACAGTTTGAAGTGCAGCCTCAATCGTGTGAAGCTCTGGCCATCCGCGGAGACCATAGGTTTGGGGAAATGGAGATCACAGGTGTGGCTGAATGTCCTGTAAAGTTGGTATCCTAGTGTCCTCAGTCTTAAAGGGTACTGAGTGAGGCTAGGTAAATTTAGGGCTAATTGATCTTGTTTTGCCGACTTTTAGACACTCCCTAAATGACTAAAATGCTTATGCACAGAACTAAGGATTTGACCCAGAGTTTCACAAAATTAACATTAAGTTCTGTTCTATTTTTGGTTACCATTGGGGATTCGTATGCCCAAGTGAAGAGTCACAGTTTTTAGTAGAAACCACTCTTCGATTCCTGCCTGCCTCAGAAAAATCACAAATCATGGTTTTGATGAGTAACAGCTCAAGGGCTCAAGAGTGTGTGGGTCCTCTGCATCTATGGTAGTCTCTGATTATGTCATGACTATGTCACTTTGCCACCCTTCACCTTGTAGCTGTGACCTCTACCAGGGCCTTGCTGGTAAGGAAGAGAGAAGGTTCAGAATTTTCAGTGGTTGAGATCAGTTATCTAAGTTTTAATACTACGGCACTTACCTATTAGCCCGTTAGAAAATATATTTTGAGACCAATATTTTAAGATAACATTTTTAAGAATTTCAATGTTCATAGTTTGATTACTGTTATAAGCATTTTTTAAAAAACTTTTTTAATGTTTTGTGGTGCTGAAAATTGAACCCAGAACCTCAAACATGCCAGGCAATTGCTCTATCACTGAGCTGCACCCTCAGCCTCCTATTGCAAGCATACGGTAATATCCTAGTCCTCACAGCACCCCAAGTGGTAATCAGAGGGTACGATTTTCGCTGCAGACAGAGTGAAGCTCTACAAAGCCAAGTAACTTAGTTTACTGTCTCATACCTCCTGAGACGGGCAAAACTCTAATCTGAATCCTGGACTTCTTTTACTAATCTGGAGAATTTTCCATTAAGTTTGCTGCTCTTCCACTTTCATTTATTTCCTGTCCGCTTATATTGGTCAATATTTCCAAACGCAAAGGATACATGCTGGGCTGCTGATGTAGTTCAATGGCACAGCACTTGCCTACCATTCACGAGGGGTTCACTCCCCAGCACTGAAAAGGAAAAAACCACAGGCTTCACGCTTGCAAGCACTGAGCTGACAACCACTGTGAATGCTCCACAGAAGCCACCAGCTTGACCTTCTCCAAGACAGCCAGGACAGCAGTGCCAGCGAAGCCAGCATACAAACCTCTCAAAACGGGGGGGACCTGTGTGCAGAAACGTGAGGGGCGGGCCTGTGAGTTTCTAAGGGTTCCAACTACGAAGCAGTTTAAAAGAACCTCTCTAGGATTTGTGTCATTATGAAATGATGATGAACTATAGCAAATGTTTCTAGGTTACCAGTAAACTTAGGGATAGGTGTTTCAGAAACAGAAAAATTAACGAACCCAGTGGAAAGCTGTATACAATGATTATTGAATTTAAATTTGGCAGTGCGAACCAGAGTCAGTGGTTGAAAATTGGAACACATTGTTATATATCTAACCAAAATAAAAAGTAATATTGCATAAAATTTGAATGATATTAAATGTTTTAACTTATTGAGGAGCCAACTGATCCTCTATTTTGAAATCTACTGACAGTAGTAACTTTTCATGTGGGACAAAAGCTGCATTTCTTTCACATGCTTCTGAGTGGTTTTTTAAATCTATGCCAGTACATTTGTGTATCTCTACAGCTTTTATAAGACATTGCTTTACTGTGACTTTTTAGAAATTGGAGTTTCAAAGGCTCAACTTATTAGCTGTCCCCTTTCTCTTTAGTTGACCTCAAGATTCAGTAAAAAGTGAAAGATACACTTTTGACAATGGCTGAGAAGCCCAATTGTGCTATGTTCTTAAATGTTAGTTCATGAGATAAACATTCATCAAACAAGAAAGAGGACAGTGAAATGTTTTATTATATACTTTCAGTTCAGAAATATGAACAATATTTATATAACATTATATTTATTATTTACATAGCATCAAATTAAAAAGCAATAAGAAGTGTTGGTTTGGGAGTTAAGAATCATTATATTTTAAATATGAGGGCTTTTCAAGGACATGATATACCATGGGAAAGAATTATTAAAGAGTATGTTGAGGAAAAAAATGTGGAAAATTTATTAGCTACATGGTTTTGAATTTACTTTATTTTGAATCCAAATTTCCCCTTATTTTAATTAGAATCTGTAATTAACAGATGAATAAAGAAAATGTGGTGTATATATGCAATGCAGTATTAGGCAACCATGAAAAAGAATGAAATCATGTGAATGGATGAATCTCAAGACCACAATGTTAAGTGAAAAAAGGCCACACATATTGGATGCTTTCTCTTATAAAGAAAATCCCAAGACTAAACAAACTAAATAATAAAATGAAAGAGAAATGGTAGGAAACAGGGAAGCAAACTTTTTGGAGATAGGAAGAGGATCAGAAGTACAGGCAAGAGAAAAAGGTTGAGAAAAAAAGGATTAATCAAAAGTGATTGAGATTTGAGGAATACATAGACTAATTCCCCACAATGAATGAAACTACTATGTGTTGCAAACATACACTATAAAAAAGAAAATCCTGATTTATGAAGCCTAAGTTTGCTTCACACAGAACATGAAAAATTTATACTCTGTTATTGGCAGTCTTTAAATATAACAGAAGAAAAAATAGTAGAAAAGCAAAAATATTAAGCAATTAAAATGTATAAAAACTACAGTGGGAGAAATGTCGCATACTGTAACGTAGGTGTGAACCACATTAGGGATGTCGACACTCCCTCGAAGGAAGGTTGTGACATGGTAACACAGGTGTGAAGGAATACATTTGCAACACTTCACAAGATTTCTAACAGTGAATTAGTCCGCTGCCAAACAGTATGAGCGAATATAGCAAGGCGAAGTGAGTCAGCAAAAACACAGCTCATCATTTCTAAGGAAGCATGAAAGTACTTAAAATTTATTTCATCAAAAATGTAAATAAAATATAAACACTGAACTGAAAACTAGTTTTGAACTTGATATAAATTTGAAATTAATGTGAAAAAATGTAGGGCAAATGACAGCTTATGAAATGATACACAGCGACAAATGATGACAATTATTTTGATTATCATTAAACAATGTTTTGTTGAAAGGAACATTTAAATATTTTTCTAGGTCATCAGTGTTAATTAGTAAAGAATGATACATAATGGGAAAACAATATTTTCTACTATGTCACATATTTTCACAATTTATAAAAATAAATCTCTCTATTGGCAAAAAACAGAGTAATTTGTATTACAAGTTTTTAAAAATATGGCAAACTTGTATCATGACCTTTTTGCCATGACTGTTTTAAACCCTTAAGTTACCTAATCAATGAATTAAATCAGAAATCTTTGATCCACCAGTGTTTTGCTTGCCAAATTCTTCTGTCCTACTGCATTACGGATAAATCTAAAAATCTGAAAAATTAAAGCAATTAAGAATGAAATGAAATATAAAGAAAATTAAATATGCACATCAATTAAAATATCTAAGTTAAATTAGTTAATTCTTTCAACTATCTATTTTTATGCACCAGACATCTAAATTCTATGGTGATACACAAATTATTTCAAGACTATTTTCACCTTTCATAATATCAAAGCAATGTATCTTCCTATTTACAGTATGTTTTTATAAATGAATAATACAAACCTTTCCTGCTCACAGGAATACACTTAAATTATTAGAAAAGGCAACTCTAAAAGCTATGGAAACATTAAAAGAATCTACTTGGTAGGGAGAAAATTTGTTCATAATTGTAAATCTCTAACAAGGCCTAAGAAATTACATTTCACTGACGTGCATGCTTCCTTAGCACCATGGAGAATATTTGGATGATTATTAATAACAGCATTTCAAGAAGCACAGATTTGCCATGTCTTGAAATCTCCATTTCAGAGATTTCATTCAGTTATTTATTATTCATATGAGGAAGGATGTGTGAGAGTTACAAGCTAAAAGGACTTCCAGGGCTGAGTCCTAAATTAAATCTCCAGTGATTGCTTTTTCATTATGAACAACTCTTAAATTACTGCTTCTTTTTGGTATCTAGGAGACAGGCAGTTAAGTATCTTCCTACCAGATTTCCTTCATGTTTGCTCAAGCAATTTATGCCCTCCACTAAACTGCAGTGTGTGTCACTGACCCTAAGGGCAGAGTGCGGAATGTGGTCAGTTACTGTTACTCCTTTTTTTTTTTTTCGGTAGAGTTAGACACATTCTAAACATTTAAAAATTCCTACTGTAAGTAGATATTACTCTCTGCTATAAAAATAAATATCTACTTCTAATATATTCTTTTAAAAGAAACTCAGAAAACAATTTACATTTACCTCTTGTTGTAGGTATGTAAGGAAGGCTGCTAAAATAAAGTTCTGGCAAGCCAAATCCATGACAGAAAAGAACAACAGATCGAAAATAAGAAGAGTGGCCTCATTTCCATAATACAGTACACTGCTGAAAGAGTAACTTTCATCTGTTAAAGACATTTTATAAGACATGTTAGAAATTTAAAAATGCAACAAATCTGTGATAAATTTCTGGTAATAAAAATTGGATATTTAAGAATAGCATATTAGAAACTATTACTATGTACACTATTTTATGATTTATACAAAAAATAAACAAAAGGTACTAAGATTTACTAATCCTAAGAGGTTAGTCAAAGGATTTATAAAAACTCTTAAGACACAGTTTTAATATTAGAACAAAAGATTGGTAATTACTAATAGTATAAATATGTACCTTTCAAAGACCAGTTAATGAATATCTTTTCTCTTTATCTAACTAAAGGCTAAATTACTCTTTATAAGATTCTTTAGGAAGACTAATTATAAATTAAAACATAGCAAGGCATAGAACTGTACATAGTGTTCTAGAATCCCTGCTTCAAATAGTCTCCTGATGCTTTGCTCCAAGATGATTTCTCAGTTAGCAAGCGGGTTTTATAACTTTTGGGAGGTGAAGAACCTTTACATAAGATCTGTGGAACACTATAGACCTTCCCCGGAGTGGCTAAGGGGGAGTCCACCTATATAAAGCCCACAAAACATTTCTGATGGTCCAGAGAACCACGGACGCCACCATGGGGACCTGTGAGCCTCCTGTTTTATCTGAGATGTCTGGGCTGAGGTACTGTTCTCTAAGCAGGGTGCTAGGTACACAGACAAACTCATTTTGTGAAGTTCACTGACCTGCCAGCTATATCCTTACAAAATATGTACTTCTCCATGTATATTAAACGTGTGTATGTAAAGAAAATAAACCTGTTTGACATGTTTGCCCTGGGTGATCTTCAAATACCACTGACCAGCAATGACATCCTATGATGGAAACTCCCCAGCTTCTATGTGCCTTTACTTTTTCCCTACATCTGGTCCCTTGCGTTTAATGCCTTACTAGATACCACTTCCTAAAAGTCCCAAAAGAGCCGCAAGATACAACATAGTCAAACTTAACTCATCCTCTTTCCATCAAAACCTCTTCTTCCTTCTGCACTCCTGGACTTAGAGAAAGGCACCACTGTAACCACTTAGTCACAGACAGAAAACTGAGTAACTTTTGTGTGCTCTTTTTTGTTTGTTTTGAGGTAGGGGTGTCACTAATGTTGCCGGAGCTGGCCTCAAACTTCTATCTTCCCAAGCAGCTCGGGTCACAGGCATACACTGCACCTGGGTTTGTCTCATCTTTCTCTCCTACTTTTTTTCCCCCTTAATATCTTCAGCAATGTTTTCTTCTTTGTCCCCATTCTTACTCCCTTAGCTCATATTTTCATCATTTCCTGATGAAAATGAGGACACACAAGACAGGAGGAGGAAAGAAGATATGAGAAGGAACAACAAAGCAAGAGGAAGAGGAAAGAGAAAAAGAGGTATTGTTCTCTAAGCAAGGGAGAAGGTACAATGAAGATGACTGCGATTAGAAAGAGTAACAACATCTCTTCTCTGGGTGTCTACCCGTGTCATGTAATGGTCTAGTCAATGGTGGCGAACCTATGGTGTGGGTGTTGTTTTTCTTTTAAGATGAAGGATGTTAATGTAAAAAGAAAAGACAACAACAACAACAAGAAAATACTAATGTAAGATTTGATTTTTCTAAACTAAAACCTCAGTATTCAGTTTTAACTGCAGTGTTGAGACTTTGAGATAAATGAGTTTTGGGTTGCAGTTTGGGCACTCATCTCTAAAAGGTTCGCCATCTAGTTTCTACAAGATAAGCCCACAAAACTTTTAGACGGTTATACCTAATTTTATGAAAAATGTATTAAAACTCAGAAAAGTTAAGCCATTTCCTTAAGTTCACAAAACTAGTAAATGGTAGTGACATTTTTAATCCAAGACCAGAAGATTCTCGAAGCTTTATTTTTCAATGACTAAGTTCATCTCTTTAACTCAACCTGTACCACACTGCCACAGTAATTGATCCAATGTATAAATCAGATCTGCTTAGCACAATTCCATGCTATCCATGTTCATTAGCGGTGGCTTTCAAATTTTGTTTTTGTTTTGCCAGCATCAGATTTTTTTAATTGTTATGATCATGTATCTGTATCAGAATAAAATGCTGTGATACACTCCCATAGTATACTTTATTAGCTATTATTCTTTACATGTTCTTAAAAATATAGTGATAGAATTACAGATATAAAAATGATCATTTTAGTATTTTCTTCTCACACCTCCATCGATTGACTTATATGTATCTGATGGGGTAAAAATTTTATATATATATATATATTACATATATATATGAATGGATTATATATATATATTTGGAAATGCCAGGTCTACAGGACACAGCAAACTGAATGTGCTGGGACATCAGACGAGGCCTGTGGGACCCGGTATGTGCTCTCCATTGAGGTGCTCTCCACACTGTGTGCGCTGCACACCACAGTCCAGAGCCCCGCACAAACATGGAATGCATTCGCACAGGCTTTTGAATCTCTGGTCACCTCCTGCATGAAGCTCTTTGCCCCTTTCTTTTCTTCCCTTAATCCTCTTGTTTGGCAAATAGGTACTTATTTTTTAAGAGCCTCTTCCCATATCTCCACGTTACCTTTCCTGGCAGATTCTTATTGTCCTTTTGTCCCTGGCATTATTCATGCCTGCCCAGATTTCTACCCCAGTATGCTCCTCTCAATCACTCGCCTGCCTTCTCTTCCACAGTCTACCTAATGTGATACCGAGGGACCTCCATCTGTGTCTCCCAGGCCTGGGCCAACAGCTGGCAGGTAACACACATGGATAAATAACATCTGAGCCAGGATACTGGTGATACCATTTTCATTCTTACCAACCCATGCACCAGGTTATCAGTCATGCTACAGATGACATATATGCTATGTTTTTAATGATGAAATAACCCAGTTTAGTCACTATTTCTGTCAGAATATCAGTGACTTTGGAGAACATGGACACAATAAAAAATTAGATGTCAAAGACTGATCATGTGTTATGCTTCTTTAAATGTTTCCTAAGTTTGCCACTACATTAACATTCCAATAAAAATTTATTTTATTATCTCTTCAAGGTGTGCTGCTGATTCTGAAATTCAGCTTTTTACTTCCTTCTAGAATCTTTCATATATTTGGTTTTTGCTACACAACATAATAAAATAAAACAAACTACTACAGTTCTGAGATTAAGTTCATTATGCTTCCTTTGTTTTATATAAAATTGTTTTTAATAAAAGGAAAAATAACTTGGAAGTACTTTCCTCCAAGATTTTGAAAACAGTAATAAAGTTCAGCAAAGGGATTTGAAAGATACCATTATAAAAGATGCTTTTTTCCATTGGTTCCATGAATTCCATTCCAAGAATTCTTTCAAGAAGCAGCTTATCTTTTATAAAGTAATCCATTTCCTTATGAACCTAATATAAGAAGACAGTCATATAAAAATAATAGCAAAATACTTTCCAAATAATGCAAAATTCAGAAGAAAGGAAAAATGAAAGATAAATAGAACACAAAGAAAATCTGCTCTGCAAAATAAATGTACTACACTAGGATTTATAACAAAATTTTCCCTATGAATACTTTAAATTTTAAATGTCAATAGGATTTAGAGCTAGAAATACTGAAAACTAATTTATAACATGCTTTTCAGGAATATAATTATAGCATAAGAATTTCAATAATGAGTAATATAGTAATATTTTGCTAACAAAATTCTAGTACAGATACATTTCAAAGGAATCATCATATGCTAATAGACATAAAAAAAACTCATTTTTCTTTTATATAACCTTCCTTTACCCTTAAACCATACTTGTTAATGTCTATAAATACCTTTGAAAATCTATCATTTCTAAGTATTAAATTTGACAACAAAAAGGGAGTGGGAGCACTCTACTGACTTGGTTGACTAACGATAAAACTGACACTTCCACTTCACTTTTTAAAAACTGCATTTGGTCTTAGCTTAAATGTCAATGTTGTTATACGTACATGATCAATGAAAGAGCCAAGAAATTTATTCATCGCATGATACGCTTTTATACTCTGCTCAAACGTACTTGCTGATGAACTCAATAGTCTAGCAGGGCCATTTTTCTAATACAGAAAAGAGAAGCGAATGAACACTACACATCTTACATTCCTGGTATTTAAATAATGTTAAATACAGGCAAAAATACCTGACTTGCACTTCATACAAACCCGTGTCAGTGTCTCATGAATCCTGTCGTAGTGCTGCCTCATTTGGCTGGAAACTGCAATCTGAAAAGTCTGGCCATCTGTGTTGGGCACTAAACCTCTTTGGCTACACAAATTTTCCTGAAAAGTTAAAGGACTTAAATTAAGATTGAAGTTATGAAAAAATGCCAGCTCAAAAGGAAAACACAACATTTTTCTTTTAGTTGGTATCACACATTGCAAGACTCAGAAGCCTAGCAAAATTCATTGAATTGTATTTGAGACACAGATTATAATATGATATCCAAGGGTCCCAATTCCTCTTCAAATTTCACTAATTTCTATTTTATTCTAATTCATACTTCCCCCATGGTCTTCATATCATCTCCTTTAGTTTGCTCTACTTTGGAAAAAAAAAAAAGTATTAAAAGCCAAGCATGGTGGTGCATGCCTGTAATCCTAGTACTATGAGAAGCTGAGGCAGGAGAATCAGTTTCAAGCCCACCTGGGCCTCAGTAAACCCTTGTTAAAACAAAAAATTAAAACATGGCTGGGGATGTAGTTCACTGTGAAGACCCTAGGTTCTATCCCTAGTACTAAAAAAAAAGGTTCACTGTATATTCAAAGTTTTAGCTTTCTTCATGGTTAACATTATCACTCTTTAATGAATGCCAGAAAGTCTAGTCTTAGAATACTTTTACAATTGTAAATGTTTTTTTTCACTTAAACACTTAAAATACTTTCAATCAGAAAGTAGTGATGCATGACTGAACAGTGAATTTTACTGAATAGATACCCAGGTCAGGTATCCTCAAAGACAACCATATAGACAACCACAAACACCTAACATTTTGACCTACCCCTCCCAACCTGGCCTATAAATATAGCATAAAATTGTGATCACACTGATTTTTTATATCCTGAGCAATTCCCAATACCTACATATTCTGTAAAACATGATTTTAACATCTGCTTAAGATTTAACTGCTGGGGGCCAGAGATATAACTCAGCACAGCACCTGTCTGGCAAGCATCAGGTCGTGAGTTCAATCCCCAGTACCAAAAAAAAAGAAAGAAAGAAAGATTTAACTGTAAAGGCAAATCAATTTAATTCATACTCTCCAAATTTTACGTATTTTTCCCTTCCCAATGACCTCTGTGATAAAGATCCTCTCCCTTGAGTTAAAGTCATAAAATTAGTCAAAGATTATAAACTCATAAAAAAGCTCTTAAAAAGGCTTTCCAGAAGGTTTGTAAAAATTTATCCTGACAACTGTGGGTGTCAATTTCACTGTGTCCCTATTAAATATTACCTTGTAAAAAAACAGTTCCCTAGTTTGAAGAGAAGTTGTAGATTCAGTTTTCTGACTATGAGTTACAATTTTTTAGAAGTTTATTAGTTTCTACTGTTTATTTTTTAAACCCTTTGTCATTTTTCCGCTGATGTTTAAATGTAGTGCTTTCTTACCACCTTGTATAATTTTCAATTTTGTTATCAATAGATCATATTTGTTGTGAGCATTTGCCCTAGTCATCTTTTATCATTGTTTGATATAGAAATATACTATATTAATGAAATATCAATTAATATTCCCTTTATAATGCTTTCCATTTTTTATACTTTTAATGTTATTCTTCAATCTAAAATACTTTTTATAAACTATATGAATAGATGTGTGCATTTTATTTTTTTATTTTACTTTAAAGAGACTAAAACCAAACAAAATAAAACAGAATAAAGCTAATCAGAACAATGAAAGTGATACAGGACTTCAGACAAAGATAATAGGAAATCAACAATAGCCACCATAATGTTTCTTGTTTTCTTCAAAATAGTTGTCCATACCATCAGATATGATAAAATCAATCAAAACAAAACAGAATAAAACCAATCAAAAGAATGAAGTGTATTTTAAAGAGAAAAAAATAAAACAGAATAAAGCCAATAAAAACAAAACAGTGAAAGTGATACAGGATTTCAAAACAGGATAATAAAAATCAACAATGGCTAACATAATGCCTCTTGTTGTCTTCAAAATTGCTGCCCAGGGCCGGGGATCTAGCTCAGCGGCCTAAGCGCCTGCCTGGCAAGCACAAGGTAGTGAGTTCAATCCCCGGTGCCACAAAAAAAAAAAACCAAAAAAAAACCAAAAAAAAAAAAACAATTGCTGCCCATAGTAGCCGATGTAATAAAACCAAACAAAACAGAACAGAACAAAACCAATCAAAACATAACATTGAATAAAACAAAACAATAAAATGAAAGAAAACAAAACAGAACAATATTGGATTTCAAAAACAAGGCATAAGGAAATTCTCCATATTTGCCTTATTGCATATTGTTATCCTCTTAATAGATGCTCAATCAAATAACATAAGCATTAAGTTGTTTTGGCACCTCAGTTGCTATCAACTCAGCCTGTCCTTTGAATCAGCCAGTTGCTTACAGGTGTGTGTGTGTGTGTGTGTGTGTGTGTGTACTCTTGTATCTCAGCCAGCACAATAGTTGGCTCATGGGAAGGGCAAATTGGCTTCTTGTTATTCCTCCCAGGCCCAGCACGGCTTCTGCTGACTCGCAGGAAGGGCGAATTGGCTTGTTTCTCCTCTTGAGCCCCGCATTACTTGTGCCGGCTCACAGGAAGGGCGGATTGGTTTTTTGTTCTAAAATATTCTTTTCTAGGTGATCCTGATCTCATTTTTCTAACTTAAAATTCCCTCTACTTTCTTCTTATGGAAGGAAGTGTCCCTTGTGTGTCATTTGTTTACTCTGAAATATAGTTCATATAGGAACTGCAAGATAAAATTAGATTCCCTTTACCTATGTTCAGGGTAATCAGTTGGTAACCTAGCAACTTTCCAAAATGATATATAATGGTTAATTTAAAAAGTATTATAAATTCTAGAATAAGAAAAGTCAACCCTCAACTTAAAAACAAAAAGATATAAAATACATTCATACCGCTTCTCTTTTAAGATTCATATTCATTTCTTCCATATTAGTATCAGCATGGCCATGTATTGATCTGCCATGAATGTAATATCCAAAACATTTGTAGGATAACAAAAACACTGATATCTATAAAAAAAAGAGAAGAAAACAGCAACTCATCTACAAAATAACAAATTTTCCTTTAAAAATTCATTCCTTTCTCCCAAAATAATGAGGATTGAATTCTTGGAAATATATAAAAGGATAATAAGGTAATAAAGAATAATTTTTTTAAAAATAAATGGACAGGGTATTTAAAATATTTTCTAAGAAGGGAAGAAATTTTTGATATATAAAAATTTTTTCAAGGACCATAGAATGAATAAACTATTTGTCAGCATAAACAATTTATAATGAAGTACAACACATAAAGAAAGAAAAACTTAGGCAAGGAATATTAACTTATTGCTCATATAACATCTCTGGAATTCACAGCCAGTGGAGAATTAGACTAAAAAAACTCAATCACATTGATTCACTTTTAAAGCCTCTTTTAATATATTCATGACCTTTAAAATGGGAAAAGTAACAGTTGCAAGAACAAGTCAGGAAGTACTTACATTACTCACTGAACATAAATCAACGAATTGTCGAATTTTATCCTCTATGAATCTCTCATAGAAGCCAGCAAAGAACACAACCTGAAACATTAAGGCAAGTTGATGCTTATTGGCTTTTAGGATTTCAATGTTCTTTTACAGTCACACTGTAGTATTAAAAAAAAAAAAGCTCCAGCCAAGAACACAGTGGCTTCTAATGGTTCCTATGGGACAAAATCTACTTATCACTTCTGACTGTAACATCAGAGGAAGGAAGACTTTGGAACTGTGTTAAGTCATTTAGAGCCCACTTTTATTTTTTTACTTATTTTGAGACAGGGTCTTGTTACGCAGCTTCAAATTCTCAAACCTCTTGCCTCAGCATCCTGAGTGCTGGGATTACAGTGGTATGCCACAATACAGTGGTATGCTCAGCCCAGTTTGAATTTTTGTTTGTTTTGTTTCTTGAGACAGGGTCTCACTATGTCACCCAGGCTGCCCTCAAACCATGGTGATCCTCCTGTCTTAGCCTCTTGAGTGCTGGGATTATAGGTGTGCACCATTAATGCCGGGTTCTCCATTTTGAATTTTAAATACTTTTGTGTGTCATTAAAACAAAGACAAATATGTGGGAAGAAAGAAAAGGTCTTTTTAAAATTTAGGATACACGAATGCATTAATGGTCAGACTTATGTCTGGTTTTGGAAGGCTGCTCATCTTCTACATACCCAAAGACTTCAGAAAGCTTTCTGCTTTTCAAATAATCTCTGACAAAACAGCACATAAATATCATGTATTCACACCATGCGGGGCCCAGGGAGGGAAAAGCCAGACAGCGACTCCCAAGAATCGGCCATGCTGGGACTGGGAGGAACCAATCAAGGATCCAACCAGCCAAGCTTTCTGGTAAGCCACACAGACCATGCGGGGCCCACGAAGGTAAAAGTCAGTGCCTCCTGTAAGCCTACCGGCATGCAGGCCGAGATTCACCAACCCTCCTCACTCCGTAAGCCACCAGTTGGTTTGGAGGTCAGCCTGAGCTGATGGCAATGGAGGTACAAAATCCAACTGAGGGCTTGTAGTGTTTGGTTGAATTTAGAGGCCTGTGGTCAGCAGTCTGGGCATCTATAGGGAGGATGACAGTATGCAGTGTGGCAAATATGGGGGGTTTTTGCTATCTTGTTTTTGAAGTCTAATATTGTTCTGTTTTGTTTGGTTTTTATTAAATTTTTTTTTTTTTGCTTTACTCAATATTCTGTTTTGATTGGTTTTATTCTGTTTTGTTTTGGTCTGATTTTGCTATATCTGATGGAATGGACAACTACTGTGAAGATAACAGGATATACTATGGTAGCTATTGTCTTCCTATTATCCTGCTTTGATGTTCTATACCAATTTCACTGCTGTGTTTTGATTGGATTTATTGTTTTGTTTTATTGGGTTTTATTATCTTTAAAAATAAAAAAAATTTTTAAAAATCATGTTTCTTGTTTTCTATTTTGACTACAATGTGTTAAGTGTTCAAATGGAATGGTTTCAAGTATTAGATTTAATAACAATACTTGAAAGAAAAAAAAATGTTTCCCCCAGCACTGGGGAGTGGCATGAGGGCCTCTGCACTGAGCTATAATTCCCAGCCCTTTTCCATCTTGTACTTTGAGATAGGGTCTTGCTAAGTTGCTAAGTTTCCTAGGGTGGGCTCAAACTTGCATTCCTTTTGCCTTAGCTTCCCAGAGTGCTGGACAGCACTGGAATTATAGGTGCATGCCGCCAGGTCCTGTGGAAAATTTTACAAATAAAAAGTTTCATATTGTAGGTATGTTTTAGATACATTTCAAAGAAAGGTAACATTTCCTAACCACTGTCCCCATTCGTAGGCTCCATTCCCCAAACTTCTATTGACCTGGTGACCACCTCGGGTCCTCAGGGAGCCTCTTCGCAGCACTTGTCTAGTTCTTATTACACACAGCCATGAGCTCCAGAAAATGCATCGTACATAGGGGTGAATAAATAAGGGAATATACAGAAGTTGATAATGGTGGTGATAACTATTATTACTATTATTATCTTTGAGACAGGGTCTTTCTACATAGACCAGGCTGACTTTGAACTCACTATGTACCCTGGGCCTGCTTCAATCTTGCAATCCTCCTGCCTTGGTCTTCTGAGTGCTAGGCCTACATGTGCGGGTCACCAAACCTGGCTATGCCAAACACTTCACGTGCATATTTTTAAACATGAAAAACAGCAGCAAAGTTTAAAAATTCAAGGATATCACTCAAAAGTTGAAGATGTTGGGTTTAGGGAAGTGAAAGCAGTGAACAATAAAGCCTACTGATTATTACAATCTAGAAGAGTTTAGACACATTTTTGAAACTATAACGGGTTTTTAAAGGAAGTACAAGACACTCAAGGAATAAACACTGATAGTCTTAGAACACTGCCACCGAGAGAAATGCTTTCCTGGCAGTAGAACAGCAAAGTAAGAAGCAAAGAAGGATGTTAGAGGCATCCACCATGCGATACAGTTCTGGCCAAGGAGACGTCCAATGGCTCTTCCGAAAGAGTCTTAGAGACAGGACGGAGAGTTTGTCTCCCTGGACTCCTTCCTGCATTGGCCTGATGGACAGTGAGGTGACCTGGCAGATGGAGTCTCCTGCTGCAGAGCCGAAAAGCAGGCTCCTGGGGCCCATGACACCACTGCGCCATCCTTCCAGCCCTGCACTGCTTAGCTCTGTTCTTCTTTTTCTTGAGAGAGTTAAAGTTCTCTTTATTTCAGCCACTCTCTCTATTGTTTTGCTTTCTTATATTCAACTGAATATGAAAAACTTATGATGGTGTTCCTTTAAATTCTCTACCATCAGACAAATCTGATATAGTCACAAAGCATGCTGGTATATGTATAAAACATCTCCTTGTTATTACATCGCTGGTAAACATCAACCTCATACTCTTGATCCCATCTAACTTTGAATTCTAATTTTGATTTGTCTTCCTTTTCTGGATATCAACTCTTCCTCAGGAGCTCTATCCCTATAGCTTCAATTTTGGACAAATGTCATTAACTTATAATAAAGTTAAGCTTACAAAGTCAATTCTCAGGATATAAAATACCACCTGTGTCTAATTCTATTGGAATAAGTTCTTGGGCACCGTTGTCTCTCTTGCATGGTGGCTTACCCTCATGCTGTGGAGTGGTCTTCTTTTCCTACTTTCATTTGGCCCAACCTTACTCTGCAGAGCCTGTTTTTTTTCCCTACCTTTAATAAAACTTTGCTACTGTTTGAAAAAAAAAGAAAAAAAGAATAAGGCCTCTCTTTTTTTTGGTTTTTTTTTTTTTTTTTGCAGCACCGGGGATTGAACTTGTGACCTCATGCTTGCCAGGCAGGTGCACACACCACTGAGCTAAGTCCCCAGCCCTTGTCTTTTTGAGACAGGGTCTCATTATGCTGTTCAGAGTAGCCTTGAGCTCACTTTGTAGCCAGGCCGATCTTGAACTCACAACGATCCTCCTGCCTCAGCCTCCCGAGGGCTGGGATTACAGGCATGTGCCACCAGGCCCAGCAAAAAGAATAAGCTCTCTTAAAAGAACTTTAATACTAAAAGATCTTTAAAAACAGGCTGTTTTGGGTAGATATTAGGCAGGGAATAAGAAGTTAAACCTAGTCTTTCCAGGGACTCCATTTTATTTGGTGATTATAACAGTTAAAGGAACTTTTAATCAAACAGAAAAGTTTTTTCTGTTCATGCAAGTAACTGAAGGCAAGAAAAGAAGTGCAGATGTTAAGAGTTTTTTCTTTTCACTTTTTTAACTTTAATAAAAGAAAAATAAGCATAGAAAAGAACTTTTACCAAAGCCATGAGACCCTAAGGTGGAAAGAATTTACTTTTAGTTTCAGTCATTCAGTACCTAGTTCAGGGAAAATTCCCCAAGAGTTACTAGCAATTTGAGTGAGATTAATGACTGTAAATACAGGTAAACAACAAGCTACATTGCACAGGAAAAGAAAATGCTTTGAGCAGCACTGCTGTCACTGCAGTTATTTTTCAACCAGACAAGGGGTGCCTGGGTTTCTGAAGTGATAGAGTCAGACAGACCCGTCAGAGGCCACTACTGACAAGAATGAGAACTCTGAGATCAAGATGCCTGGGGTCAAATTCCAGTTCTGCCGATTCCTGTAGCTGCACGACAGGCAATTATTTCACCTTCTGGTGCCTTAAATTTCCTCATCTGTAAAATAAGGATGCTAACAGAACTATCTCCAAGGATTAGTTAGGTAAAGAGTAAGTAATTAATATGTGTAATTAATTGATTAATACAGTATCTGGATTATAATATAATATAGGAATTAGCTATTATCACTGTTCTTGTCACCTTTTTGCTGTGAAGTCAGGATATGGTCAATAATTTAAGGTAATCAATATTCAAGCACAGTTATAGAGAGGCAATGTTACTTAAAAGTACAATCTCTACTTACCTGTGTGACTCCGATGACTAGCCACAGAGCTGTAGATACAGCGTACCTCAGTATGCGGCTATAAGGAGGTATGTAGCTAGACGGGCTTCTAGAAAGACTTGAGGATGAGTCCATTAATGCTAAATTCTTGAATCCTACAATCTGAAGTAAAAAGGAAAAATAATTTAACCAAACACAAATAAAGAAAACGCTTCTACACTGCAAATGGAATATTCCTCTACTTCTTACCTTAAAAAAAAAAAACAACAAAGTTTGCAAACGGTAGAAAATCTAAATAAAAATAATTATCCAGTATTTTAATTAGAAAGTAGCCTTTAAAAATATTTAGTTAGGGCATTTTATTTTTTTTCTCAATATGACTTAAGGGTAAATACAATCATTTTGTCCTTACTGGAACATTTCTATTAAAGAAGAAAACTTTCTTCAGTAAACTACTAATAAACTAACAACTAAACAGCAATTCATGAGTATTTAACAAGTGCCATGCACTATACTAAATACTATTTAGACTTTAAAACAGTATATTTCAAAATATCTCCTGAAGGACGTACCTTCTGGTTATGTAAGTTTGATCTGTATGTTACATTTACCTACTTGAGTCCAACCCTTGTAGAACAAAGACTTTGAGTTTTCTATATGATTTTATTGAATCTAGTGTTACATAAACTTAATTGACTAGCAAACTTCTTTTTCATGTAATACCTTTTTAAATCTCATCAAAAACTTAACATTACCACAAAAAACCCTTGAAACATGAGGTAATAGATATGTTAAGTAGCTTGATTTAACCATTCCACAATATATACATATGTATTAATTATACGTTTATACTATAAACATGTTGCAATATTTACTAGTCAATTTAAAGAAAAGCACTACCTGGACTGAATTTGGGAGTACTGTAAATAGCACAAATATTCTTCTATCAGTTTTAAAAGTGGAAAGCAAAGGGAAGTAGAAAAGATGACTGAGCGAATCCCTTAGAAAATCTGTTGGCCAAACAAATTTTTACATGTCAGTCTCCTCTCTAATACAGAATATTTCTTTCGATAATTGAAACAAGATCTAAGAAATAACTGCAAATTCACCCTTCAGTGTCTTGTTCAGTTGTAGCCCTAGCTTTTAGCTCAGAACATAGTCCAAAGTGAGTGTTTGGGAATAAGTGCTTGAAAAAAAAATCAACCTTATAAAAATAGTGGTTCTAATGTAAGGGTGAGAATATGGATCATGCAAAGAGAGGGACTTTCCAAAATACAGATACCTAGGCTCATCTCAAAGCCAATACATCACACACGGAGGAGTATAGGTTGTTTTGTTTTTTTAAATACAAAAGTTCCCCCAAGTGATTCTGATACAAACTACTGATTTAAAAATCTACTTTTACACCTAGAGTGATCAAATTCACGGAGATGAGAAGTAGCAGGGTGGTTGTCTGGAGGTGGGGCGGGGAGGGAAGGAGCAATGTATAGAGTTGTGTATGAGTACAGAGTTTCAGTTATACAAAATGAAGAGTTCTAGTGACGGTGGTGAGGGGTTTGCACAACAATGAATAATGAGTTACACACTTCAAAACAATTAAGTAGCAAGTTTTTTAAGTATTTCACTATAATTTCTCATTTTAAAAGTTTTTTGTTTTCTTTTATGGGAAAAAGAGGAAAAGGAAGAGGTCACCAAGGTTTTGTAACAGTCATTTCTTGTTAATAATGTCTTGATAACAAACAATGTTTAAACCTCTACAAAAACTCTTCCATTGTCATGAAAACTACCTTGGAATTATATGAACATTTCTAAGGCAGCAAAGAGTTGCACACAGTTAAATCAAACACTTTATACCTCCAAAAAGAAGAGAACGGTAAGTACTTGAAAGAGTGGATTAATTTTTCTCACAGTCTGAATCTCATTCCATTCATTGGCTACAAAATACGTTCTCCAAATGCTTACAGGAACAGTGGCACTCCGCACACCACCCTCGCCTGGTCGGGGAGAGAAAATGAGTAAAAGCATTTCATCTCATTTGCTCTTGAAGGGTAGCAAAAGAATACAAATGTTTATTTTAATTACCTTCAACTGCTTTAAGAACTTTTCCTTTAGGCCGCTCCCAATCAATAAAGAATATATCTATGGTCACCTGGGATATGAGTTTATGCAAAAACTGCAGAGCCTGAGAACAACACATAATACTATAACTGAAAAGTACTAGTATTAAGCCTGCTTATGAAAACAATATTGATTCCTTAAGAAACACACTGTAATCACAAGACAATGTAATTTTTACCAGAGACTTCACATAAAGGTATACTATTAGGGGATCATGAGGGGCTCATCAAATAATCTAGAATCTCCAAACTCAAAAAATTGCCATACATCTATAAATTCACCTTCCCTTTTCCTTTCTTTCTTTAAAATAGGAATATGAAAGAAATGGAGAGGGCTGGGGATTTAGCTCAGCAGCATAAGTGCCTGCCTGCAGGTGTGAGGTTGTGAGTTCGATCCCTGGTACCAAAAAAAAAAAAAAAATGAAGGAAGAAATGGAGATACCCTCCCTTCTCCCCTCATAGGAACCTTGCCTAACTGATACTCTTTCCCAGTTCTTATGAATCACGTGATCCCTTCATAAGTAAAAATACTTTTTCAACTGTAACCTTAATTAAAGTTTCAGGATGTTCTCACTTTTTTTTTAATCTCTGGTATAGAAATTTCAGATTTCAACAAATACGTTGCTGAAATGCATCTTGCTCATTCACAGGAGCAGTATGTTTAAACTGAGGCATTCTTCTGAGTAGATGCATTACTGATTAAGCAAAGGATGAACACTGTGGATGGAATGATGACTCTCCTCAAGGAGTTCATATTTCTTTTTTTTTTTGTGGCACTGGGGATTGAACTCATGACCTTGTGCTTGCCAAGCAGGTGCTTAGGCTGCTGAGCTAGATCCCTAGCCCTTGTATTTTTGAGACAGGGTCTTACTATGCCGTTTAGGCTGGCCTTGAGCTCACTTTGTAGCCCAGGCTGGACTTGAACTCACAACGATCCTCCTGTCTCAGCCTCGCAAGTGCTGGGATTGTAGGTGTGAGCCACCACGCCCAGCTAGGAGTTCATATTTCTATGGGACTAGCTGACATCTACCCATCATAATACAACGGGATGATTTCCACCACAGAGGCATACACCAAGCTTCACGTATGAGGACAGTGACCATGAAAGTTGAGGAGGTGTTGGCATAGGAAGAAGAGGAAAGGAATCCAGTATGGAGATAGAGAAAATAACTTCTATGATTTTAGTACTTTAACCCTCGATTAACAAAGAGTGTCACATTGTGAATGCATCATCAGACTTTAAGGAAGAAAGTTATATACAACTTTATCAAATTAGCTACAACTCACGAGAATCCAAACACATGTATAGAGTTTTTTTTTGTTTTTTTTTATTTATTTTTTGGTCTTTTTGAGACAAGATCTCAGTATGCAGTTCAAGCTGGCCTTGAGCTCACTTTGCAACCCAGGCTGGTCTCGAATGTACAACAATCCTCCTGCCTCAGCCTTCCAAGTGCTGTGATTACAGGCCTGTGTCACCATGCCCAGATACATTTATAGGTTTTTTGAAAAAAACTATTTCAGGAAAATTGTTTTGAATGAACCATTATAAATACAGACTTCCTGGGTAACATGAAATAATTCACACTTTCTTTCAAAGTAAATTCTGCACCAAAGATTTTGAAAGCTTTTTTTTTTTTCTTTTTCGTTTAGAGACAGAGTCTCACTATATAGTTCAGGCTGATCTTGAACTCACTATGTATCCCAGGCTGGCCTCGAACTTGCAGCAATCTTGCCTCGATCTCCCAAGTGCTAAGATTATAAGCATGTGCCACCACGCTCAGCTTGAAAGCATTTTAATTTTACAGACTTACAGTTATCAGCAGGCTTTGGAAGTTCAGTCTCTGCCTCTGAAACTTACCTTCAGAGCAAAAGCACATCCCACATAAGTAACGAAGCGTTCTTCCTGAGCTGGTACTGGCAGCAAAACAGAGACAGACTTCTGTGCCTATGACAAAATTACTTGGTCATTAAAGTCATACAAGGTTTTTATTAAACACAAGTTATAAGCTGAAGACAGCGTGAAAGAGGGAGCTAGGGATGTACTCGATAAATGCCCATGTAAGGAATGGTGGGTTTAAGCTTTGCTTCAAGACTTTTTGTGGTGCTTGGGATCTAATCCAAGGTCTTGTGCACGCTAACTGTATCTCCAGGCAAGCCTCAAGACTCTTGGTCAGAAATGCCCCCAAGTAAAAATCGTTTCCTTTTATTACAAAGAGTGCTTAGCAGCTATTTATATGTTAGCATTTAGGTTAAATTCAGAAACTTACTTACTTTGAAGAAAATAAGCCAATAAAGACCTGTTCCCATTGTGATGATAAAAAAGACATTGGCCAGATCACCAGCATAGAACACCAAGAATTTCATAACTGTCTGCAATTTAAGAAGAAGAATTACAGCTGTTAAAGACTCCAGCTATTTACCACTTTTAGCAATACTATTACCTTTAATAATGTATTGTCCACCCATGTTCTCAAGCCTGTAGCCCTGTTTATGCATCCATGCATTACCCGGGTATAAAGACACTGAGCTTTCTTCTACGGCTACCATTTGGATCCTTCCTGTATTCCATTCCTGCAGCCTCTGTCTTCTTTCAAGATTTCTCCTCTTTCTCTATGTTAGAAAGTGGAAACTGTTCCAAATCTTCGTTGGGAAGCCCCACCTCAATCTATCCTCTATACTTTTACCAGCCTCAGTTTTCTACAATGTAAATGGTATTGTGTTATTCCCTTTCTTAAAAAGACACAAGGACTCCTCCTTAAAGTGTATATTCTTGATCCTCAGGTCCTTCACATTGTGGACCAAAGTTAACTTTTAATTCATCCTCAGCTGCTAGTTCCTCCACTTTACAATGAATCACTCCACACTTGCATTTCGAACGCGTTGTGGAATGAAGTAGGCACTGATTTATCAAATATTCTTTCTTCTCTCTCCTGCGAACTCTCGTGAGCTCTAAGGACACTGCCTGGGCACGTTTGCTCACCACCACAGGCCGATGCAGGGGGCACGCTCAGCCCTCAGGGACAGCTGTGGAATGAACAGATAACTAGTCTTTCTTGACTTCTTGGGACAGTAAATCTTAGCCATCCTGCTCTGATTTCTTAGCTCACTGGCTTTGGAGGAGAAGCTACTCTGGTTAAACAGTTACTGTGTAGCTTTTCTCATGCTTGTCATCAGCAAAATAGAAACAAATCATAACTTTTGCTGAGTTGTAAAACAGAAGAAAATTTAGTGTCTGCCTCGATTTCATCATGTATAAAATTGGAATCAAACTATTAATACGTCATATAGTTACAATAAGGATTAAATGTATTATTTATGTAAAGCTTTAAAAAGTGTCTGGTACGCAGTATTCAGTAGGTGCTAGATAATTTTTTTTAATTTAAAAAGATTAAAGGAAGAGTTAAACTATGAAGTTAAATAGCATAAAATGCAGAGAGCATATCTCTTTGGTATTGAGATGGGAGGGTTTTTCTAAACAAGATATTAAAAGCAAATAACATAACATAAGAAAATATTCAGATAGGATAAAATCAAAATTTAAAGTTTCTGTTAAACAAAGGGCCACCTGCACATAAATAACAGATCATTTATTTAGAGAAAATATTATAACATCGAAAACCAAAAAGAGATTCATAATTAGAAAACACAAACTCCTACAAATAAAATAAGAAAAATTGAAAACCTAATGGAAAAATGGGCAAGGAATTTATACAGGTAGTTCACTGAAAAGGGGAAATCCAAATTATTAAAATGCATTTGAATAATAGCAAAAGAAATGAAAATGAGATCAGCTAGGTGTGATGGTGCATACCTATAATCCCAGGGCCCTGGGAGACTGAGGCAAGGAGGATCATAAATTCAAGCCCAAGCTGAGTGATTTAGTGAGATCCTGTCTCAAAATTAAAAATAAAGAGGGCCTGGGATGTAGCTCAGCGGCACAGTGTCCACCTGGCAAGTACAAGGCACTGAGCTCGATTCCTGATATCAAAAAATAAATAAGTAAATAAATAAATTAAGTAAAATAAAAATACAGAAAAGGGCTGGGGATACTGTAGAGCACAGTACAAAGGCACTGAGTTCAATCCCCGTGAGAAAGAAATCAACAATGATATATTAATATATACTACTGAAATGGCAAAAAAAAAAAAAAAATAGAAAGGTTGGGAACATATCAAGTATTGGCAAGAGTGACAGAACAAAAACAGCACTGCCAGGGAACCACGTAGATTAGCATACATTGTGGGACGAAAATGAGCTGTGAATTTACTCTATGACCCAGCAATACTTTTCCTAATTGTACCCCAGAAAAATTCAAGGCAACTATCTTACTCATCTTCTAGCGGTGTCTTATCAGAAGGCTCTAGAATAGTCAAAAGATAAAAATATGTGTTAAAAAACTTTTAAAACTATACCTGTAGATCAATCATGGGACTCCCAATGCGCCTCTTCCATCCTGCTGTCTTCAAAAGAGATGATAAAACAGCAAGCCCACCCAACACACCCAGAGCGATCTAAAACACAAGACAAAAAATAATTTATACAATTATTCTCACCAACATTCAAAAGCATTGTAAATAGAAAGTAATTAGTATTCAAAAAACAGTGGGGGGCATGTTGAAAGCACACAGAAATCAAACTGAAGGAAGTTCCAATGGCCAAAGTTAGCAAAATTTGAACAAAAAACAAACAAAAAAACCTAGTAATGGATTTCAATCACCTAAATAAGTATTCAAAAGTTTGCATTATATAATAATTGAATAAATTAATGTGGGCCACGGGAAAGCTTCTCCTTACAATGATGCTCCCATTCATAATACTGAAGGAATGAGGGGAGTAGAAAAATGTCAGCAGGTAAATCCCATACTAACACTGTCTGCAGGCCAGGATCATCAGTGCACGCCAAAATTAAAGGGTAAAAGAATGATGAGAAGTAAGATATTTGCATAGCTTCAAAGCATCTTCCCTAAGATACTTATTAACTCCAAATGAAAACAGAGGTGAGGACCTGGTCAGCCTGAACTGCATAGCAAGACCACATTCAAAAAAACCAAAAAAGAGCTGGGCGTGGTGGCTCACGCCTGCAATCCCAGCACTCAGGAGACTGAGACAGGAGGATCGTTGAGAGTTCAAGACCAGCCTGGGCTACAAAGTGAGCTCAAGGCCAGCCTGAATGGCATAGTGAGACCCTGTCTCAAAAAGACAAGGGCTGGAGAACTAGCTCAGTGGCCTAAGCGCCTGCCTGGCAAGTGCAAGGTCATGAGTTCAATCCCTGGTGCTGCAAAAAAAAAAAAAAAAAAAAAAATAGTTAAGGTCATAAATAACAAATGTTGGGATCTGGACTGGGTCCTGAAACAGAAAAACGATAATGATCACTGTACTGTGGTTATCTAAGATATTAACATTAGGGAATATAAGGTAAGAGTACATGTCAAATCTATTTTGACAACTTCCTGGTACATCTGAAAAAAATTTTAATTAAAAATTACAGTATACTGTTGAATTGGGGATGCAGTGCAGTAGAGTGCTCACCTAGCATATGTGAGGTCCTGGGTTCAATCCCCAGTACCTCTAAAGAAAAAAAAAATATACATATACACACATGCACACACAATATATCCCCCCCATACACCGAGTAAATATTTTAAAAGATTAAAATATACTTACATCTGTCTGGACAAATGCTTCTCCTTGATTCATTTCATATTTGACTGAGAAAGAAACCTGATATTTAAAAAAAATTAGCCATATTAAAAATATATAACGCAATCCTACTTTTAGCATAGAAATGCATTTGTAGCTGTATTTTACCATTAATGCTACATTTTTAGAATGCTATATTACTAGAGTTGACTCTTACAGATAAATAGATATGCTTTCTGAGAATTATTTGTGGTTTTACTGGCACACGAAAGAAAGAAAAGTTCAGTGAGAGGTAAGTTAGAGTCACTAACAGCAGTTCAAACTGAAATAATGGAATTTCATTTTCTGATAGATTTCTATAGCTTGGTAACTTGTGTACCAAGAATTTAGCAAACAATTATATCCTAAGAAGGTGGATTACTCAAAAGTCTGAACAGGAGTCTTAGGGATAGCACTATATTAAGGGACAAGAGAAAGAATAACCGATAATGGGCAAGAAAAGAAGATAATGAGAGGCAGGAGAGGCTACTACTTAATTAAAATTAAGTCTTACCATGGTCACAGAATAGGGAATTTCAGGAAGGAGGAAAGAAGAGGGCAAGAGTACAGTGTCGGATATTGCATAAATGTCAAGTTAAAGAAGAAATGACGCCACTATACGTGGAATCCATTGCTGACTTTCAAGAGAGGTTTTCAAAGAAGCAAAATGCCAAGAGCCATACTGAAAATGATGGAAGTAAGTGGTTGGGAAATGAAGAAAAGAAATCTAATGGCAAGTTAAGAAGCTGGCAGAAAAAAATAATTTTGATTGGTTTACTGGTTGGTTGGTTGTTGTAGTTTGTTTAAAGGAGTTTTTTGAACCCAGGGCCTTCACAATGAGGTACATCTCCAATCTGTTTTTTAATTCCTTTAAATTTTGAGATAGGGTCTCACTAACTTGCTCAGACTAAGCTTGGATTTGTGATCTAACCTGAGAGTTAGTTTTGTAAGCAAAAGAAAGGAACAAGGAGAGGGGGTAGCTGAACAAGGTGCTGGGATGAAACAGGATACTGGACTGAGTCCTGTAAATTCGAAAGTACAAGGAGAAGATTAGCTTAGGAAGGAACTTCTTTTAGAAACAGGGACAATGAATGAGAAAGATAACAAAACACAGAGATTCTGAGGTATTCAAGAGAAAATCTGAAGAAAGATACTTAGTCTGATCAATAAAACAAGAACCAAGAGAGCAGAGATATATCCAGGCGCTTAAAACTGATATAAATTCTTTAAATAGTTGCCATAGGCAATTTAAAGACAATGAAAAAAATCATCTATTTCACAGTTAGAATAAATTTAAAGTAGACTTTGTCCAAGGTAGTTGCTTGATTCTTTTTTTTTTTTTTTTTTTTTGCGGCACCGGGGATTGAACTCACGACCTTGCGCTTGCCCGGCAGGCACTTAGGCCACTGAGCTAGATCCCCGGCCCCGTTGCTTGATTCTTTCAACTCTTTTTGTACTTTTTATTTTCCAATTTGTCACTAGGTTGTCTTAAACACTTTGGACAAGCACCATGTTTAAAGGAAAGATTCAGAAGTGCTTTAGTATTAAAATAAGTATACTCTAGGTTACCCAGGAATAATTACTACAGGATGTTTTAAACTAAACAGCCTTTGGTTGTTACTTACACAAATTTCTCTGAGGTTTTGGTTTCTTATTACAATGTATATGGTGTAAGCTTAGTCAATTGAAACTAATGTTAGCAAGGTATGGGGTAAAACAAATGAACACAGGAAATTTTAAAGAGAAAAGTTACATTATGCAACTAGTCTTAATGAAAGCTTGAATCCAAGAGCAGCTGAGTACAAGTACATGCACAACAGAGAGGACAAAAGCACTGGTAACAGAAACTGAAACATCAAAATTCAGAAAACTAAAATAGAAATGGGAAGCTATTTATGAGTCTTGGAGATAAATGATATTTCTTCCCATTTCTCATGTTTCCAGAGAAAAAAGGAAATAGTTTCTAGGAGAAAATGAAAGCACAGAAGGTTACTTCTCGTCTTTATTTCTGTCACTCTTCTCATTTTCCCTTCTTCAAAGCAAGGATGCACCCTGACTGATAAGACTGCAAGAGGGAACTAAGCATGTACGTGCAGCCTTTTCCAGGGCCCTTCCTTTCAGTGTGCCCTGCTTTTGGGACACACGAAGTCTCTCTTCTACACATAGACCCTCCTAGGTGTGCGAGGTCTTCAGTTCTGGGGTGAATTGAGGCTACAGGTCCAAATTACATTCTCTAGTTTACTTTAGCACTACTAGTTTTAATTTTGTTGTAGTCAGGGTTGGAAAGGGAATAGATTTAATACAGGACACATAATTTATAGGATTATTTTATAATATTCACCCAAAAAGTCAAATGCAGAAGAGCGCAAGAGATTTGCCCACGCATCAGAGACACACAGAATCCAGCTGAGGG
>RJWT010001901.1:0-44303 GCA_004365215.1 Cuniculus paca | reverse complement strand
AATTGAGAAAGAGGGAACACCAGAGGTGCCCGGGTCCCCATATACTCTTCTTAATGGACTTATCATTGCACGGATTTCTCTAACGCAGGTTCCAAAAGAGAACCACAGTGGACTGGAACAAAGAGAAAAAAAAAAAGTAAGGAAGGGAGACTACAGGTTCTGCGAGCGTTGGGGCCTGCTTTGCTATCACTCACCTGTTATCATATCATATTTCTCATTTCTTCTGCCCTTGCCTTTGGTCCCAGGGCCTCCAGTTGCCTTCTCATCAAGCTCTACACAGGGTAGAGCTGGGTTCTGAGTCTCCAGATAATCCACCTCCCGTTCAAGACGGTCCACTCTCCCTGAGATGCTATCAGCCTCGGTCCTAAGCGTCTCTCGCTCCTTCTCTGCCACCTCCAGCAGTGGCAGGATCTTGTTCTTGAAGTCCCGCAACTCAGCAGCATGCCGACTGCTTTGGTCCTGGCACTGGGCCAGCCGTTCCTGAAGGGATGGGGGATCAGGAAGGAGGGAGGGCGGCTGCAGGGTTACAACTTCCAGGCAGAGAGAGGCCCAGCCAGGGAGTCAGGAATGGGAAAAGGAGCAAACTCAGCTAGGCATCAATGCCCTCTTCCACTCCCACAGCAAAGGAAACCAGATGTTTGGGGTGCTAAAGGTGCAAAGAGCTGGGCTCAGATTCACCTAGACCACAGACCTTCAGCCTGTGCGCTGAGAATGCCACTGGGCTACCTGAGCCTCTAGGGAGATCTAAGTGCACGAGGGTGGGAAGGGGTCTCTGCCCCATTATATAATGCTCCTCTTAAGAATGAAGATGCTGTGAGCTTCGAACTGTTGGGGGGGGGAAAGGGCAAAAGGCTGCAGATTCTCTGGGAACTTCCAACTTCACAGAATCATCAACTGCTCCTGAGATACGCCCCCACAATCCTGGCTGTCGTTTCCACTCCTCCTCTTTATCCCATCTAATCCCAGGGTGAAACACAAAGGTCTATTTGCTTCGGCACGACTCTATGTGGCAAAAGAGGTCTTGCAATTTTGAGGATCCTCTTTATTAAAAGGCAGAAGTTTCTGTAGGTTCTTATAAAGCCCTGTTTTGTCATGCCCAGAACCCTGACAAACTGGAATCCTCCCAGGCTGGGCTAGAAGAGAAAGGAGTCCCTCACCTCCAAGGCAGCTAGTCGGCGTTCCATGTACTCCACAAGGTGGTGCTGCTGTCCCTGAAGGGGTCCCGACCATGACAAAAGGAACAGGACGAGGAGAGGAGAGCTGAGGCCCATGGCAGCCTGGAGAGTGGGGCCACAGTAAAGGGAGTGTGCGGTTGGGCCTCTTCCCCTCAGGCTGGCGGTTAGCTTGGAGGCGGAGTGGGGGGCGGTGCCTTCTCTCTTTCTGATCTCTGGGTCTCTCTCACTACTCTGGAATGCTTTCAGTCTCTCTACAACTCCAGCCCCTCCTTTCTGCCTGAGCTGATCAAACACAGATGGCCCCTTTGTGCAGGGGCCAGAAGCCTTAGCCACCTCCCACCTAGGCTGTAGCCTCCTCAAGAGGAAGGAGATGGAAATCCAAAGGCAGAGGTTTTCTGGGAAGTCGTGCAGAAAAAGAGGAGCAGGAGGTAGCAACCCAAGAGAAAACTCAGCAAACACCATTCTTGTTTTAGAATGGTTCTAATGTTGATTTATAAGAAACCGACATCCTTCATTAATTCTTGCCTTCTCTAGCAATAGGATGGATTTCCCGCCTTGTTTCAATGGAAGCTGGAAGCAAAGAAGATGAGGTTTGAGAAGGTAGAAGTCAAACTACTTCTACAGCTCACTGGCGCCATCTTGTGCTAAGCACTTGCTGCCATCTCATGATTAATAGAGAATTCAAGGGTTTGACCTCACCCGATGTGGAAATTTTTCAACAAAACAAAGCGGGTAGATTGTATTTAAAGGGTTTTCCATCATCAAAATGTAGACTTCCCTACAGACTACCCAATGTCTTTAGGGGGACATGCTAGTCTCTCTGATTTATCTCAGAGCAAAGAATACAACTGAGATAAAAAAAACAAAACAAAACAAAACAAACAAACAAAAAAAAAACAACCAAGATGAAAACAACAGGTTACCAAAAAATTACTAAATTAGCTCATTTTCTGGAAGTGGGGCTAACAGCAGAGCAGTTCTACATGGCTTTCTGAGTGTAATCTCTTGCCAAAATTGCAGAGTTTAACAAATTCACACTAAATTAATTCACTGATACAGGGAGAAAAGAAATTTTGAAGTTTAAGTGTGCTGTAGTCTAACCCAAAATAGATATATTCTGTCTGACCTTACTGTTTCTGGGAAAGAAGAGGCTACTGATCATATCTCTTGGTTAGAGTTCAAAAGGGTGTTCCTAACTGTTGCTCATTTCTACATTCTAACCAAAGCTGCAGGAATCCAAAATGAATTAACTGGCCACTGCAGACTTGGCCTCTGACACATGTCAGAAGTTAACTACATAAAGTATTTATTCAGAGACCTGCAATGATTAATCTTCACAAATTCCTATTTATCACAAGAAAATTTATTCATTTTAGAATCAAGAGAAACATGATCCAAAGTGTTCCTTCTCTGAAAAGAACCACAAATCTAATGTACAACTCCAGAAAAAAAAAAAAAACCCAGCATCTTCCTGTGTTGACTATTATTTTCATCCCACTACCTTAGGCAACTGGTGAAAAATGCTAGGAAACAAAGTTTTAATTAGCTCATCTGAGAAGTCTTCTACTTCTTTCAAAGGGTGAGGTTCAGATTATCTAAAGCAGTGAGGTTAACCCTGCACAGTCAATAATGCAGCCTCGCAAGACCATAAACTTTCAAGATCATGAAGTGATTTCCATCACTGGATTGCATGGGGCTCAAGCACAAACTGCGTCAGGGACAACGGAAGACTGGGTAGAAGAGGGTGCCAACTCCATCTCTTTCCTGCACCTGCCAGAGTCAGTCCAATGGAAACTCACATGCAATAAATTTGTGCCACTTAATAGATAAAATGGATTTCCAATAACAGTATTTCAACATACTTGTGTGTGGCTGTGAAGACAGATGTTTGTTAAGCTGACATGTAAATTTTCTTATTTAACTATTAAATTTGGGCTTGTGTTATTTTGTAAAACAATGTTATAAGTTAAAATATTTTAAAAGGAACTTTTGTTACTTTTATAATTATTATATTTTCTATATGATTCAAAACAATTTCTCTTCACTCAATGAGGCCCAGGCAAGCCAAAATGTTGGACATGCATAATCTAAAATAAAGGTCCTAAAAAAAAAAAAAAAAAAAAGTAAAGGTCCTGGACCTCCATTCTTGGAGAGTATTCCCCACCAAACCCCATTCATTTCCATTATGGAAATTTGTATGAAGAATAAAATTGTCATGTGTCACATACATGTACCAATTCCCCATGATGAATGTAACTATTATGTATTGCAAATGTGTACTAATAAAAATTTAAATCAAGAAAATGAAACTGTCTCTAATGCTCTGATGTTCAAATGCAATGTGTTTAGATTAGTCACTCCAAAGATGTCATTTCTTCACTCCCTTTGTGCCCCTAAGCACATAAGTAAAGAACAGCCACATGAATCAGAAAATTTACCCATTTTATTGATGCATTGCAATTGCTCTACATTTTACCATATTATGTAGAAAATACTGAAAATACAAGCTACTTTGTAAAACCAAAGACAAACATTGAATCCAAAGATAAACTATGTTTTACACAATGGACCCTTTTCCCGTAGTTAGTATTAAATTTTAAATATCTATTTCTTTTGTTAAAATGATTATTTTACATATTCCCTAAGTACATCTGCATTACAAACATAGCTCAGTAATTCTCAGAAACTATCTGTTTCTAGAGGCATGTTGTAAAAGGAAGCTCACAACCAGAAAAGGGAGAAAGCAAAAAAAAAGAAAGAAAACAAAACAAAAAGTTTAAATCACACAGTAACTAGCATATCAAATACATTTAATAAAGTAGGAATTCCATTGCAATATCAAGGATTCAAAGCAGAAATACTAACATTACATACAATGTACATATAATGTACTGCTACATGTAGTGAGATTATTTTTCAAGCTGAATTAAAACCACACATTATATAAAGTTTAGCCACGAACAACCATGTAGACATGCTGCACCATCCATCAGTTTAGAATAAAATCAAAATAGGAAGCAAGCTGGGGCTATTCCTGTCACAGAGAGGCAATGTCATTTCCCATTCTAAAACAAACCATCTCAATTAGTGGATTTCTGCATAACAATGCTGAGTAAAACGCCTAGTACTGTGCTTGCCTGGCTAAGAGCAGTCAAGCTTAGCCCCTCTAGTGGAGGATGATGGATGAGCAATCACAAAAGCGGGCTCAGAAGGAACGGAACTGTTTGAAATGAAATTCTTATTCCTGGAGTTGGCATTTCAGCTGAACACTGACAGTGGTATCCACCTCTTGGGAGCTATTAAAACTCAAGAGTGATTGATTAAGTGTCCCTGATGAAGTTAGATGGCTACACTGAACCCTTCCCCACTTCTTCACTCAGCTGGAAGGGTAGAAGTTGGAAATGGAACTGACAGAGGACGCAAAAGCCTTAAGCTGCCTTGAGGTCAGGCCATGGTGACCCAGACCAGCTGCTCACTACATCCATGGGCCTTCCCCTACGCTGTCAGGACTGGCAATGTTAAGCCCCAGGGATAGAATCAAAAGCCACACCAAGCACATACACATTCAGCAGACAAAAGTGGATTTTTATCTTGGTAAACCTGAAATGTCAATTTACAGACTAAGATTAAAAATCTCTAGGTTATTTTTTTATGCCACACATTGCTAGTCAGGTGATTAAGGTATTATCCTTTCCCGTGGAGCTAAGACTCTTATCTTAAAAGGTATCTACTTGTTGGACTAGGGGAAAGGGTGGGGTTTTGTTTTTCTCTGCATCTTATTTCTTACAAAAACAACAAATTTTGTCCCTTGCAGAAGAAAGATAAGGAACAAAAAATGTTTCTACTAGAAACCAGACCTGGTTAAACAAGAAAATCAGAATGTGCTTGGCAAAAAGGAGAGACAAAGATCATACACACTGACCAGAAAATTGTGTTACACTAGTTACAAACTACACAAACTGCCTGGCTATCTTGACCAATATAGTACGGAACACACAACTTAATATAATTATTTTAAAATACAGAAAGGATAACATGTTCCTGGGAAGCTGTATTGAGTACCTGTCCCATCTTGGAAGCCGTTACTCCTTATGCTGAAGAAACTCCAAATACTCTGACAACTCCTCGGTGTTCAACCCAGTACAGAGCATGCTGACCAGGCTCCATGAAATCTCCCATCTCCATTCTGCACCTTCTTGACACCATCTCCATATAGAACCAGTCCTAGAATTATCTCTCCAATATAATTTTCAATTCAGATGGAACACATCTCTATCTTAGGGTAACCTTCTTTCCTCAAATCCTTTATGGGCAGGAATGTCCCCATCCCCAGTACATTCTACTTGACCCAGATCTGTGGAGAACTGAGAGTACCAGGACAATGTCACAGCTTGAAGGGCCCCCAAAATATACAAGATGTTAAAAAGAAACTTCAAAAGCCTCAATGATTCAATAGGCTTTGACTTCTTCTCAATATTCTTCACCAACTAAGAAACCTTTCTGTGAGTTTCTCATCACCAGCGACACTACAAACTCTTCTTAGTATGGGGACATGGTAAGCAATACAACAGGATCTTTGGTATAAACACATCTGTTACATTTTTTTTCAACAAGCAAATATTTTACTAGCAATGTCAACTATTTTCAGGAAGGACTGTCACATGGGAAAAGGAAAAAAACCTCATTCTAAAAATGATTGCACATACTTTAAAAAGAAAAAAATGCATATTTAATATTGGCTTCACTCCTCTCACCTGCTTCCTAAATTCTCACAGAAACAGGTAGCAATGCACAGTGAGAGCCACAGGGGGAAAATGCTTCTGTGAGAAGTGAGCTAAGACTTCCAAAGTGGAAAGGAGTAGAGCTGGCGATATAGAAGAAAAGCTGCTGTTTTTATTTTTCAACATTGGCAGGGAAACTGAGAACAATGCATCTACACAACACAGCTACTAATCCTGTTCTGATACATCCCAGTGAACAGCTTCAGGGTCCACGGGGGCTTGCTGGTCCATCCTAAGGCAAGCTCACTGTAAACTCTATTAACCACTACATTATCATATAAGGCACTACAATAAGGGAAAGGAGGAGAAAGGGAAGGAAGAGACACACACTGAACAACTCCTCACCAGACACACCTGTGCAAAACAATTCCAAGGGTCTCCTCTCCTTGCAGGCAATGCCCCTGCTCATTCAGCACTACAGTAATATGCTCTAATATAATTGCAATTAGTTCACATACATTCCAACAAGTATCAGTTCATTTTGGTTTAAATACAATGGAGACATTAATTCCATCTCCTGGGTAACACTGGAGGATCAGATACACACTAAATACACAATTCAAGTGTAATCACTACACATTTGATTACAAATAACATTTTAGGTTAGCAGGAAAAATTGCCTGTTATAGTTTTCTAATCAATATGTACATATTTAATTATGCAAAATATTAAAACACCACCATTACAAAACTTCTAAAATATTTTAAATTCAGTAATAAACTTTTAAAATATTTTTTTGCAATTCCTACATGCACTTATTATATAAGTCTTAATAAGAGAGCATTCAATTTGCTGCTGGCATACAAACGAAGCTACTTTAAAATATAAAAGCTATACACAACAATGTCCTTATCTGGTTTCAGATTCTTTAGCTTTCTCCCCAAATAAATCACATAAAACAAAAGAGAGAGATGAAGAAAACACAGAGGTGTATTCTTGAAATTCATAGTAATCTTTTAGACAAAGTCCCCCGATACCAACAACCTGTTGGCAAAATTCATCAATGCCGGTATCTCATAATAGAAACAAATTTTGCATATAATAAAACCACTACCACCATACAATAATAACCACTTCAATGGCTTTTCTAATAATAAAATTTAAGTTGAATTGGAAAAAAAGTTCTTAAAAATAATTTTAAAAATAATTCATGGCACTTCATTTAAAAAGAATAATTGGTGTTTCCAAGGTGGGCACAAATTCTCTCACACTGAGTGAGTAGCAAATGGTGAGCTACCTTTTTAACACCACTTTGAAATAATCACATATGTAACCAATCAATATGTAACTATTTTTTAAAAAATTGTCCATTAAGTATAACCCAACATGAAAACAAAACTAAAACCATATAAATTTAAATGTCCCATAAACACAGATAAACTTTTGAGAAATGCCCGATAGTAAAATACAGACTTGCATAAGCTGCTTTAAAATAAAATAGGTAAATAAGCCTTGGATTTCAAACAAATGGAAAGTACTTATTTTCTTTTCTCACTTGTCATTAGATTTTAAATCTATCAGCATTTTCCCTCTCACCAGCAACCACAACAAAACCAAGTTAAATAAAGTGGCTTTCACTTGTTTTCAAAAGCATTTATAGAAATCAAGTCAGAAAGATAACTTCAAAAGGTAACTTCAGAATGATCTCTCTTCCTCGGTAACTGCAAAAGATGGGCTTCTGAATTCTTCCAAAAACCAAAAATGTTGACAAAAAAATAAAGAGTTAAAAAATAGGGCAAACTTTGGGAGACTACAACAATGCAGTCAACACTGAGACAGGTTCCCCAGAGAAAAGCCTTCTGCTTCAGTGGGCCCCTGCAGAACAAGTTGCTGGCTAAGGAGTTTCAAGAGAGGGTAAGGGAGGTGCTCACCATATGGAGCCTAAGAACGCGGGGCTAGAAGCAGGCAGCCAGTGAACCCTCCTCTCTCCTGCTCACCAACTACAAATAAGAATACTGGCTGATCTTGGTAGGACTCAGTGGGTATCCAGTATAAATTGCTGAGCCTCGAGAAGACCCAATGTAGGACTGGGTGGCAAACTGATGTTGGTACTGAGCAGGGGCCACGCTGGCAGAAGTGAGGAGGCTAGGCCCAACACTGACAGGAACCTGGTGCACCAGAGTGCTAGGATGGGTGGTGTAGGCTGCAGCATGCCTTGAAGAGCCCTGCGGGGAGAAAAGATGAGCAATGGAGCTGGTGGAGCCCAAAGTAGCAGCAGAGGTTGGGGCAGCATACGTATACAGATGAGGCTGGCTTGGCAGGTGAGCAGGGGCTGGGGCCAGATGTGGGTGCCCCGTCGAGTGTAGAGGGCTGCCATGCTGGAAGGTGTAGGGCGCCTGGGAAAGCGGGGCCACAAATGCCTGCTGTCTGCGGGGAGCAGGGTTGCTGCTTCTTTCCTGTGAGGTTGGAGCTGATGATGACTGCTGGTTCTGGAAGGAGGAAGAAGGGAATGAGGAATCTTGAGGTCACTCTGATTTAGGGCACCAAAGGCCAAGTTAAGAGTCGAGGTTCTGGTGTGTTTATTTCTGAACTGCCATGACATAGAATTTCCCAGCTTGGTAATAAATATTGTCAGAAACCAGCACCTATTCCTCTGCTTTTTGGCAGAACAGATCCTAACCCAATTTAGACAGCAGCAGTTTGGTCTTAAGGGTGACAGTAACAGGAGTTCTTCAGGTTGCCCACTCTGCAAGTTAGTACTTGCACTCTACTCTAGCATTAGTGATTTTTACTTTTTCCTAACCTTTCTTGCCGTCGTTTTAAGTTCTTCACATCCCTCCTGAAATGTGGAGTCTAAAACACACGCACTAACTCAAAATTACATTTGTACTTGCATGTGCTTTCTTCTCTCACACACAGTTATTACACTCTCATCTTGACACTTTCTCACTACTGGTAGACATCATACAAATACGAGAGTTTAGCTGAGAAGAAAGTGAACACAAACAGAAATAGTAACCCTCACTACCCCATGAGATAATAAGATGGCAGGGAGTAGGGGGGCAAATCCCAGACTTTAGCAACATGAAGGATTAAAACCAGTTGACTTAAGTGCTAAAGAATTTCTCTGTTTAATGACTCAAATAAAGAAGGTGAGGCTCAGGTTATTTAGGGTGCAGAGATGGTAAACCTTCTAGAGCTTTTCACTAATATAAACAACCCACTGCAGCACACATGCTGTAGGTTCACCACCAGTGGCTTAGGAAATAAAAGAAGAGAATCTGGCCTTGAAGTATATGGTAGTGCAGAACCAGGCATGGACGTTTCTCTGATCTCCAGACACAGGTCTCATAGAAAATGTGGAATGTACATCCCACACACATTCACAGAGCAAATGAAGAGACACAGCACATGTGGATTCGACGCAGGCAACAGAACACCAAATTTTTTTTGACACAAAAGGAGCTTAATTTGGCTTTATTCAGCAGTCGGCCAGAAGCAGGGTTCTCCAGACAGTAACCACACGGGGAGCCCCAAACAGAAGGCAGCAGCCCCTAGCCCTTACCTGGCTTAGGTTGAGTGGCTGTGCTGTTGTGGTCCCCCCGCGTTGAGCTCGATACCCTGTGGGGGTGATACAGCATCCAGATGACTGCCCACTCACTGAAGCCACTGGCTTGGTCTTACTGCTTAGGAGACCTAGAGAGGAACCAGAGATTAGTATCACCGAATCTCAGATGGCACTGCATTAGTCAGTCCACACTGGTAAGTAATGTGCAAGAGTTAAGTCTCAAGTGTCTCTTACTTCCTCAATTACATCTACATCGGAAGAACAAAAATGGCTATCTTACCACATAGGATCCTCAAAAGGTTTACCTGAGTAAATATTATCTAATCTCCTGTCATATACAGGAAACCACTAAAAATACAAATATCACAGTCCCTACCCTGAAAGGAGCACGTACTTTGATGTAGGATGGGATTAAACAAGTATAGAAATGATAATATGAACCTGAAAAAGATTCTGGTAGGTCTTTGGCTATTTAAAGGTCAAAAGACTCTAAAGGACAGCAAGATCCTATCTTGTTGGATATGTAGTGTTCTAAATCCTAAGAAATTACAAAATAGCTGATTACAAAATTTTGCTTCCTTCAGTGTTCCAATAAGAAAATCGGCAAGAGACACTAGGGTAACCATCGTTAATCTCCTGTTGTTATGTTTTGAAAACCTGTATAGCTTGCAGTGTTCTGCTTTGAAATGCTATATTATGTTTGATTCTATTCTGTTTTCTTTCGCTTTTTTCATTCTGTTTTGTTTTGTCCTATTTTCTTTAAAATAAAATAAAAAAAAAAAAAAGAAAATTGGTACATTTATTCAGTGACATGTGAGACAGTTACATTCTTTGGGCCCAAGAGTGGACAAAGGTACCAATAATTCTATTTAACAGCCAAGCACCAGGAAGTTCTACCTTGTCTTCAGTGGGACATTTAACTACTACTGAAGAGAATCACACTGAGGCTTAACAGAACATCCTCAAATCAGAACCCTGTTTATGCCTATAGCACTAATATAATCCATAATAAAACACTATTTATGCAAGTACAACACAGGTGGCCACGCTAACACTAAAAACTTATCTACTGCTTCCTCTGTGTAAAGTTACCACTGGGAGGCAACTGCCTAGACATGACTTCATTTCTGGGACCTCCTTGCATCTGAGTGTGGCCATGTAAGCAGTGAGGTTAAAAATGGTGGTTTGCCTCCACCAAAATTTCTTATTCATTCTGACAAGAAGCTAAGGATTCCAAGGCTCTCTGGTCCTTATGTCACTGTAGGCCTACCAATCAGGAACACTTGCACTGGGAATATGAGCAAAATCTAATATGATCGGCATGGAAAATTGGGGCTTTGTTAATGCAGCTGGTATTGGCAACTTATACAAAAGCAGAATCAGGGAAACTACAAGCAGTATCTAACAGAGCAAAAAGGATGGTGGTAACTAGACTGACCATAAAACCAAAAAAAGCATCTGAAGGACATACTGTTTTTAAAAAATCTTTTATAGTCATTTTCAATATTACAGGTCCAGTTCTCAGCTACATTGCCAAATTCGAATCATGTGTGGGAAATCTAGTTGCTTGCTAATTCTTCCTGCTATACGACATAAGTTTTGTCTACTTTCTCCCATCATCAGTGAATGTGTTTGAGAGGCTATACTAATACTAAATGCAATCTCATTTTTATATTAACCCAAACAAAATAAACATAGGAAGACAAATGATGGCCAAAAAAAAATCATCTTACATCCCAGGGAACTAGTTTCTGAATTAACTATTTGAAAATATCTATGCCACTGGTCTTGACCACTGGAAAAAGTACTGCATATTATAGCAAAATACTAAGGATAAACACATCCAAGCAAAATTCAATTCTAGCTGTAAAGATGCCCCTTACCTGAGGCCTGGGTTGCTACAGTGCAGTCACCAAGCTGAGTTTTCAGTGGAGGCACAATGATAGTGCGAGTGCCAGAGCCATCTGCCGCAACTCTGCCAGGCCCTTCCAGAAGTGGTCCACTATTGCCCCGGAGAGCATTCAGGGTATCAGTGGAGTATGGGCTGCTCAAGGAAGAGTCAGAGTCTGGAGAATCATTCACAGTGACATAACTGATGACATTAGACCTTGGCTTCAGGCCAGAGCTGAGGGGAAGGAAATATGTGAAAATTTAACTGCCTTTTTAAGCAACACACCTTAGATGGTCCCTCATTCTTTCATGGTATAATGATGACAGAGTGATAATGATAATAACAGTAGCAGTTAACTTCTAAGTGCTTATTATGTATTAGACAGTATTCTCATGCTCTATACCTATCTCACTGAATCCCTACAAAAATACCGTGAAGTAGGTAGTATTATCCTCATTTTGCAGATGAGGAATCTGAGGCACAAGGAAATTAAGGTATTTGTCCAAGGTCACATGAAGAATGAATGGTTAACACAGGATTCAGATCCAAGACAGAATAACTCCAGAGTCCACACCTATTCAATGTTGCCTTTTAGCCTTTCTCATTTACAGTTATTTCATTAATATTTTTCAAACACTACTCTTCATATCACTTCTCTAGACTATAAATCATTTCTTACTATCTCTAATCAAACGTATTCCCATTTTTTTAAAGGTTCTTTCACTAGCTGATTCCTATCTTACTAACTTTAGCTTTTCCTAATTTTGTAACAGGCTGGGCCCCACTTCAAGCACTCATTATGGCTATATTCATACACCATTTTTGTCACTACAGTGCGACTTTCTCTCATTGTAAAGTTTACTTTTTTTTTTTCCCAAATCAATTCAATGACCACTTTGAAGACTTAGCTTTTAGTCTACCATTTTACAAACAGCCCTTCTAAACTAAAAGGTCCTAAATTCCTTTTAGTTACTCTTGCAAGTTAATTTAAATTTTACTTTATAATTTTGTAGTCTCCTAAATTACTTTCATGTGTGAATCCTATCTTCTCAGATAAAAGCAGGGTTATTTCCTCTTTGATATGCCTAACACCAAAAGCCCATTTAAAATATCACAGAAAAAAAATCAAGGCAATTGACCATACACTAAGAGAGAAGTACTTATCAAAATTCTTAAATTTACCCACTCTATCTTAGTAAACTGCCCAGCTAAGGACTTCAACTAAGGTGCTAGGATAAGAAGAATCATCTAGCATTTTAATTTGTTAGTTTTCAGGCCATACAGCAGAGGGGGAAAAGAAAACACTCCTAACTTCTCCCAAAGAGGCTTTTTCTGAATAAGAAATTGCATGAATTTCAAATAATCCCGTACCTACCTACTCATTCTAATTAATGGTTGTTCATATGCTTCTGTTATGCTGTTTTCAGACTATAAAGCTCCCTGAAGGCAGGGATCATGCCTGTAGCATGTGTATTCCAAAGCAGTGCAGACTATCAATGATATAAACCTTCTCTCTACCTACCTAATGAGTAGGAATAACATTACAGAAAACTTGACAATGCTCAGTTATGGAAATATAAATGTTTTGGCCAGACTTCCAAAGTATTTTGGGTTTTTTTGTTTTGTTTTGTTTTTTCAATCTAAACTAGGACATTTTCCTAAAGCCAATAGTTTAAACCCAACAGAACCAGAAACCATTCTCCTATCTTACCTACTGGGCTTAAATTTATTGTCCTCTTCCTCATCAGTGTCACTTCGGATAGTGATGACACTCACAGGAGGGCTCGGAGTATCTGGAATGATGATTGGCTGATGCTGATCTTGGACAGGGACTAGGGAATTGTAAGATGTGGTGCGGAGAGGACTGCTCCCAACCAACGAATAGACTTGGGAAGGCAGAACATCCAGAGAGGATCTGTAGCAAAAGTTCACAAGGAAAAATGGTTCAGTCCTTGGCCTCCCAAACTGCAAATCTTTTCCCTAAACTGCTTTCCAATTTTTCACCTCATCATTAAGCTAATATACTTACCTATAAAAGTTTTAATGACAAATTAATTACTTTGGCAAGATAAAAAAAATTTATTTTTGTATCCTTTACCCATGGGTTAAATTTCACTATGTAAAAGGGGCAGAAAAACAAAAACATCATACGGGCTGGGGATTTAGCTCAGCAGCAAAGTGCCTGCCTGGCAAGCACAAGGTCCTGAGTTCAATCCCCAGTACCAAAATAAATAAATAAATAATCAGACAAACAAAAACATCATAAAGGTAGCATGCAGTCAAAGGAACAGCAAAGAGAAAGGATGACCATGACCAGGACACAGCTGGTGTGCACGCCCAGGTGAAAAGGTTAGCTTTCATTCAACTTGGCAGCTACTTGCTGCTTCAAGCTAAAAATATCCCTGCCACAACTTTGCAAATGCTGGACAATGTCTCTGTCAAACGGACACAGCTTTAACCATAATGTCTAACACAGACTTACTTGGAAGAGGCTGGAGCAGACTGTTTATTCTTCTTGGAAGGAAGGGAACTGGATTGCTGTTGTCTGACGACATGGGCAACACCGACATTCAGGGGCTGGGCAGTAGCCAGTGTCACATGGTTGGTCAGCAAGGATGGCTGCTGCATGATAGTGCTGTACTGGTTGCCATGAGAGTGAGCATTCCTGTACCAACAGGAAGCAATGGAAGAGTGAAGCCCAAAACTACTAGAAATAGGCATTAAAAGCAATTGAGGCATTTTATTTTTAAAGTCAGGTACCAGGATTGCCAGGTTTTAGGATTGTACTATTTCATTTCTCACCACTAAGGACTCTCTTTAAATATAGAATATATCATCCTAATTTCTCATCACTAAGGACTTTGTTTAAATATGAAATAAATCACCCTAACCTTAGGATTTGTTTTCCTATATTACAAGTTTTCTTATAATTCCAGCTCCTCATCTAAAATGAATTGTCTTCTTAAAGGATTTCAAATACAACTGCATTTCCCTTTGTTTACTTTCTAGTCTCTCCAAAACATTAAATGCTCCTACCCTAAAGGAGCTGCCTTTGAAAATCTCAAGAGGAAAACAGAGGGCACTTGCCTCCAGTCTGCTAGCTGCTGGCCGCTCCCCATGGCCTCTGGAATCACTGCTGTGGGCTGGACAGAGTTGTGTAGTGCTACCCCAGGCAACTGTTGCCAAGTTGAAGGCAGGAGAATTTGCTGAGTTCCTCCAGGCCAAGCTTGCTGTAAGGAAACACATAGAAAAAGATCCAGATTTGACTCATTCTTGCCTTTTCTTCTGTTTTTTAGAGAAAGAAAAATTGTATCTCAAAAAAAGTTGCCTGTAGACTGTTAACTTGCAGACATCAAAAAAGAAAAGGTCAGAGGGGCTCGTGGCTACAAGTCTAATGAAAGACAAAGAGAACATACTACTTTCTGCTGGCTACATCTATAACCTGGCCAGCAGGGTACTACAAAATCAAGATCCCTGCAGTTGAGAGTTTCTATTACACTAGAGACAAAAAGAGTCTAAAAGTTGAACGGTAATAAGTTCTCATTAAATTTCAGATGTATCATTTTTGCAAAAATTATAAAATATACATCCCTAGAAAGGGTTAAATGGAAGCTCTTAGAATTTAAAACCTGAAATTCTAAAGTTTGAGTGAGTGCCAATCAGCTAAGACATCAGGTTAACTCAACCCGTGAGACATAGGGCAGAATTATTCCTTTTTAAAAAGGCAGCAGTACCCAGAAAATAGAGCCAGATGAAGATGACCAAAGGTCAAATTCTTTGACAAGCAAACTTATGCCAATAGGAGTAAGGTAATGCCATCATTTGCAGCCATATGATAGAATTAAAATCCAAGCAATAAATAAAATATCTAAAAAATAGATGCACAAAGCATCATATTGTTTTAATAGGTACCTAAAACATTCGTTTTATAGTCACCTAAAACATGCTAATATCAATTATATAAACATACTTCAATATAAAAACTATCACTGTAAGAAAATACAGTTTTAGCAAGCTATGTTACTTGCAATAGAGCAACAAATGTTTCCCATACTTCTTAAAGAGAAATTTTGGCATTTTCTGAACACAGGGAAACAGACTTGGAAGTTTCTTTTTTAAACTTGAATTCTGCAGTACAATTACCTACAATTCTTGGGTACATATGGTTCTGTTTCATGAATTTCAAGCTGCAAGGCCACCAACAGAGTTTTATATATTTCTGCAAGTAACAGATCCACTTGTCACAAACACCGGTTCCAAACAAGAAGACTTCAAAGCAGATAAACTGCAAACACGCCTGTTACCATATGCAGAATTTAAAATAAAACAAAACAAAACAGAAAATAAGAAAAGTATGTTAAGTCACACCATGCGTCTTTCCATAAGCCAACACCTGCACAAGACAAAGCATGTAGTTTAATACAAAGCAAGAAATAACATTTCAATGTGAGGCAGAAATCTGGCGTTCCAAGCGACGAACTGTTTCGACAGAGGAAGAACAAAAATATGCAAAGCTTAGCAAATGGCTAGTGCAAACTTAAGAAAAGCAGCAAAGAAGTATCAACTAACACCCCCAATCTCAAAACTATAGGTGAGCAAGTTCAAACCCGCAGCCTGGATCAAGCAAGCTGGATCTGACTCCCTTGCACTTGGGTTTTATGCTTATGAGAAAATTAATCTGGCAGTGACAAAGACTTTTAAACTTAAAACCAGACAAGTTCCAGCCAGATATGTTTCTAGACATGTTTGACTGAGTACATGAGAAACAACAAAAGAAATTTCACGTTACTTTGAAAGATGAGAAATATCAGGATTCAATGTTATCAATTAGGTTTTCAAGTGCCTACCTAATTTTAAATTTCAAATAATGAAATGCTGGATATCATGTAAAAAAAATTCTAACTTCCCCCAATAAAAGAAAATATTCAAAAATCACCCTGAAGGTTACAAATAATGAAATACACTTTAGGCTCCTGGGACTTTTTCCTCTCTCTAAGCTTGATACTACAACTGCAGCTATATTCACTGTCTTTAATAACAAAGACACTGTGTTTGCATAGTTTGTAAAACATATTTCCATCTTTGTATTAAGACCTATCTATAAAATAATTAATTTCTCCAAAAATCCCTAAAAATGAGTTTACCTTTAATTTCAATCAACAATACGATCTACAAGCACATTCTAAAGGGAATATTTTTAAACGATCAGAGGCTATTACTGGTCATGAGTGTCAAAAAGAGCTACCTTCATACATTCATAGAAGGATGGTTAATGTTAACTCAGAAAGCAATATATTAAGAGTATCTTAAGCATTTCCACATGAGCAAAAGTTTTAGCAGCTTAAAAGAGCAAAAAAAGAAAACAAAGGAAAGCTAACTTGCCAAGGAGATCAAATTTTGGCCATCCAGGTACCTGCAGCAGAGCCAAGCTAAAGGCTATTTCCATCATTCTTAAGGAATGGAGAGTAAAAGGGCAGAAAACAGGTAACAGTGTTGAAGCTCTTCTGAGGCTACACCAAAAGCATTTACCATACTAGCCTGGCAAAAAAGAATCCAAGTGGCTCAGAGCCACCTGACCATCAGAGAGTGCTTCAGCAAATGTTAAGGAGGAAAACAATGAGACAGTAAACACGCAGCAAAAACACAGCCACAAGATGGCACATGCTTCCATGCCCTCTGCAAAGACCAAGATAAAAAAATTGTTTGGAAAAACAAGAAACCAGAAGAAAACAGAACAAAAACAAACAGGAAGAAATAAAAAAGAAAGAAACCAAAGAAACTCCGTTAGTAACACAATCAAGTGAGGGAATTACCAGTACAGCAGCGGTCTGTTCAACCAGCGCCGGCCGGCCGGCTGCGCAGCTCAGAGTAAAGGGCACCGCATACTGCGGTGTGATGGTGGCTACTTGAGGGTGGAGAGTTGCTACCATTAGTGGTGTACAGCTTCCCTGAAACGTAGATTAGGCAGGTGAGTGAAACAAACACTGAGGCAGGTTATCTGGATTCAGAAGGGCTCTCATTTCCCAAGTTATTACTGACAATAAAGTAACTTCGTATCACCTTAAATGCACATACCAACACAAAACTTTCTCCTTCATTCTGCACAGCATTGGCCCACTAGGTTAAATGCCAATGCACTAAAGCAAAAAAGTATAGAAATCTTTCTTGGGCCAGATTCAGAGCATCAATTCTATAAAATAAAGACATTTATTAAGAATTCTTTCTTCTATTCACAAAATAGGGTTTTTGGATTTCAGAATTCTCTGTCATAGGCCAAAAACAAATACATACAGAACTTAAAGTATAATAGTTTTTTACTATATAAATATTTCATGATTTTCTTCATCACTTTCATTTCATATTTCATGAGAAGTGCAATGTTTTAAAGATTTCTACAGCCTGGCTAAACAAAAGGAATGAAAGAATTAAATACCTGAAGATGCATCCTGATGTAATTTAATTTAGCCTCTCCACTGTGATAAAATTCTTTAAGTAGGCAAAAGGGACAAGAGTGGAACCTTGTTTCTTTAGAATACAAAATTGTAACAGGGTGGCACATGCCTGTAATCCTAGCCCTTTGAAAGGGTAAGGCACGAGGACTGTGAATTCCAGCCCAGCCTGGGCCACTTAGTGACCTATGGAGACTCATTTGAAAACATTTTTTAAAAAGGGCTAGGGATATAGCTCAGTGTGAAGGCTCTGGTTCAATTTCCAGCACCACATACATAAACAGAAACATACACACACACACACACACACACACACACACACACACACACAAACTGCATACACACTTCTTCTTTAAGATAGTGAGGCAAGGGGAGACATGCTTCATTCCACAAAGTACACTTGCTCAGATGATCATTTCTCAGTGTCTAAACAATTATCCTTTAAGTCTAAGGAAGACACTGGCAGAGTCTTAGTAACATTTGAAATGAGTATATTGTCCAGTTATAAATGTTTCATTTTAAGATCACTGAATCACGACCAAGAAAGATCTTATATTCAAAGCAAACAACATTTTCTAGAAGAAAATATCTTTCTCAATAGTGCTCGGCACCACTGTGTGTCCGCATGGCCCCAGGTTTTACCTGTGTGAGGACTCCTGACTGTATTTGTAGTGGCTGAGCAGCTGGTGCCTGAGGTACAATCGGCACAGCATTATCCATCCTCACAGGGAATCCAGAGTGCTTTGTTGTTGCTTGCAGACCAGCTGATGAAAACAGCATCACAATTAAATGGGTTTTCTGAGTCTGAGAAACTGTTTGGGGGGCTCTTGTGGTTTATTTTTAGCTTTTCCATATCAAGTTTTACTTCTACACACTTAAGCCAAAGGACTTTCATTCACTGAAGACTTAAGACAAAAGAAAAGGGAGACTTGGTTCCATTTAGGATAGATTAATGCAAAAGACTATGATAAAGAGAGAGCTGGTTGAGGGGAATTCTATCTTTTTTAATGTGATAAAATTTACTCATAAAAATACTCATTCCAAAAAAAAAAAATACTCATTCCATCTCCATTAACAGTAGAGGCAAAAACAAACAAAAAACTTCATTTAAGTAATTACATTCATCTTTTAATTCACAATGTGGGAGAGTGACTGAAGTGGTTCTAAAACTAATCTTTTAAAAGCAAAGATGAATAATACAATTGTAACTTTTGGTTAAATTATGAAAAGCTTAGTAATTTATAATCTAACTTATCCTTTTGTTTAGAATGTTTTAAAGTATGTTTTTCCTTATTCCTCAAAAAACACAAGCCAGTTCACACTTAATCATATATTTTATCTTTAATCAACAGAAAAATGAAGGAATCATGCCTAGGACAAAAATTTTGAAAAAAGTTTCTTTCTAAATCCTGACCTAAAAGAGTAAAGATTAGAGTTTTGGTTTTTGTTATTTTTGTTCTACTGAACATAGGTCATTAAATATAAAGAATCTCAGAAGTATGGAAAGAAGAGTAAAACTGCCTAATGATGAGGGTCTGCCCTCTGCTAAGTACCGGCATGTTGTGAAAGAATGGAAGGTGAATGAAAACTGGGCAACCAGGAATAGAGAACTGTTAGACAGAAATCAGCATACTGGGATAGCTGGCAAGTCAACCAATTCTAGTGTTTGTGCACGCATGTGTATGTGTGTGTGTGTACCGGGAATCGAATCCAGGACCTCGCACTTGCGAGGCAGGCACTGTGCCGCTGAGCTATATCCCGTGCCCCAATCAACCAATCCTCTACAGATAGTTAAGACTAAACACTGCAAGGCAATATGGAATAATACTTCAAAACAAGTACTGATGAATCCTACTGCTTGTGTTCAAAACATTGTTCTGCTGTAAACAGTTACAAGGCTTTGGGCAGATATGCATGTCCTATTTATAAACTGTGGTAATGATATTATCTACCCCCTGAGGTTGTTTGTGAGGATAAATAATGTAAAGCAACTTAGAACATTTTCTAGCGGATGGAAATACATATCAGGTATCATCATCAATTCCTCAATTTCAAAATTCCCTTTCATTTCAAAATTTTTAAATTTGCTCTACTAGCTCTTCAGGTTATTTATATTTCTAAATAGGAAAAAATTGTCTAAAGCTCAAACTTACCTAATTATACCAAAAAGGATTATCTTTTCCTCTCTACCTCTTCAGTTAACATTTTGTTTTATTAAAGGGACTCAAAAGTTATTCTGCTTCATCTCATAAATATCATCTGAGAAGCAGCAGAAAACTTTACCATCCCACATCTGAAAACCGTTCCAATGAAGATTCAGTCCATGTCCAATAACCCAAAGTACAGAATTTACTATTACGAACCATATGTAAAAAGTAATCTGGTAAATTAGGCTAAATTTGCATTTACGGATTTTGAATCTGCTCCTCCGCTCTCCCCGTGGGCTCTCCCTGGTTTAGACTGCTATTGCTCTCCTGTCCTCCCGGTAATCTCTCAGTCTCCCCCAGCCCCTCATTTCCTTCTGCTTGCTCCAACTCTGTCAGAAACCAAACAAACAAAAGAATCATAGTCAATAAGTAACTAAAGTAAAAAGATAAAAATGCTACCTGCTTCAATGTAAGTGCTATAAGAAGCCTAAATCCTAGTTTATTCCCATAAGGTACTGACTTTCTATTGGGAGAACCAAGTGTGTTATCACGAAATATCTATAAAATAATTTTAACTATCTAAACAGCTTACCAAATAAACACACATTTCTCATATTTCAGATAAAAGGAATCAGATAAACTGGATTACAACAATAAAGATGGGAATGTGAAAATTAAAATCTTAATTGTAACACATAGAGTCAGCCCCTTTCTTCAGCTATTTTATTCTTCTGCTAACCCAAGTTTGCAGAAATAACGAATCACAAACTGAAGATACTGTAATCTTAATGCCTTCCCCACACAAGCAACTCAGCTTGTAGAACTTTTCAGTTCAAAAAACAATGATCTTTACTACTGAATATGAGTTCAACAACCTTTTTTGTAGTTGTTTTTTTTTTTTTTTTTGCAGCACCGGGGATTGAACTCACGACCTTGCGCTTGCCGGGCAGGCGCTTAGACCGCTGAGCTAGATCCCCAGCCCTGGTGTTTTTGAGACAGGGTCTCACTATGCCGTTGAGGCTGGCCTTGAGCTCACTTTGTAGCCCAGGCTGGTCTCGAACTCACAAGGATCCGCCTGTCTCAGACTCCCGAGTGCTGGGATTACAGGCGTGAGCCACCACGCCCGGCTTTTTTTTGTTTGTTTGTTTGTTTTGTTTTTTTAAGATAGGGTCTTGCTCTATAATTCAAGCTGGCTTTGAACTCACTATGTAACCTAAGCTAGCCCTGAACTCGGAGTAATCCTTCAGTCCAGCCTCTCGAGGCTGAGATTACAGGCATGTACCACTAAACCCAGGTACATTCTTACTACTTCTTAATGCTCCTTACATTTCAGAATAAAATATCCTTTTATTTGCATCATTTTTTCGTAATGGAATGATACAGAAAGTTAGACAATATCTAGCAATTCTGCTTATGACAAATTTTTCAAATATATACATTCTGCCTATTGCATAATATATGCTTATACAAGACATGATTTAAATACAAGGCCTCAAGGGGCAAAAAACTGGTATTAGGCAATTCAGTTAAGGAAATATAAATTGAGCTCCTACAATGTATCAGATAGTAAAATAATCAGAGAAATAACTGATATAAAAAAGAAAAATCCACCTTTTGATATCACTCAATTTCAGTTACACTTATCATCAGAGACAGTTTAAAATTATCAAAGATCAGAACCAATAAAATACCATATGATACAAGAGTTTCTCCACTTACTTTGGAAAGCAGGTGGACATACTATAAATGTTTGTTGGAATGGATCTGTTTGAGTGCAAATCTGAGTAGTTCCAGGCTGCAAGGAAACACCCTGCTGGGCAACTCCAGGCACCGGTGCTGCAGATGATGGGTACAAAGCTGACTGGTAGTTTAACAGCGAGACATCTGAATTAGCCAGAGAAAGAGTAGCAGCTGCTGCAGTAGAACTAGATGCTAGAACACTGGCCTAGGAAAAAGAATTATATTTGTACACTGCTATAAAGTGAAGATAGACAATAATTTACTACACATGTATTTACAAATATTATATAGACAGAATCAATCATTGTAATAACTTCCTGCTTAAGAAATTTTCCCAGTCCCTAAATTAAAGTATACTACAAGGTGCTGTACTGATTATGGCTACACAAACTTCAACTACTTCTGTATAAAAATTGCTGGATGGCAGATCCACTAAATCTCTCATGTTCTTAACTTAAAAAACAGATCTAGCTAAAAAATTTGGAAGCTTACATCTTCAGAAATCAATGCAAATATCACTGGTTAACAAATAAATGTTAAGCCATCTTTAATGTTAATTATTCAAAATACCCAATGTAAAAGCTTCCTCCTTGAGAGCCATTTGGCTAAAGTTAATAAAACTAACAGCATTTAGTACAACAGACCCTCGCTGACCATGTTAAGAGTTATGAGAGCCAAATGTGGCAGCGCACACCTGTAATTTCAGCACTCAGGAGGCAGAGGCAGGAGAATCACCATGAGTTCAAGGCCAGCCTGAACTACATAGTAAGACCCTATCTCAAAAAAAAAAAAAAAATCCAGACTTATGAGAGCATGGAATAAGATTTATTTTTTTGTTAGTACATACCACTGAGTATTATCAGTCTAACTTGTCTCCCATCACTTTTGCCAAGTAGAAAATTCTTAAAGCCATAAGACCACCAAAACAAAGACTAGTTTTTTACTTCACCATGTACTCTTACTAGTTTCTATCCTACTTAGGCTCAAGTTTCCAAAATCATTTACTGAATACCTGATTGTGCACTGTATTGAGCTGGTTGCTGAAGCTCATGGTTAGATTTGTGCTTGTATTTGGGGCAACATGTGTAGTGAAGGGACTCTTGATCTGACTCACTGTATCATACATGTGAACCCTCCGCTTGCAGATCTCCATGTTCTGAAAGCAAGACTTAACACTGAAAGAGAGTAAAGATTCAGTAAATGAAGGCTGAAACTTAAACAGAAAACAACTTAAAGACAAAGATCAAAGATTTTTTAAGCACTTTAAAAAAAAAGATTCAAGTCTTTATAATCTTAAAAAAATACACATCTCATTTTTAATCTCAATTTTTCAATGAGAAATAAAAGCATCAGTGAGCCAGATACATGAGCACCAAAACTGCTACCAACTTGACAGTTCTGCGAAGGATGGTAACCACCAAGAAGTACATCACAGAAAAGCCCCAGACTCTACCATACTTACTGATTGCTATGTGGGAAATCCAGAAGGTGAGTCATTGTCACAAACTGATGGTTAAGAGTTTTCAGGGGAGTGATTCTCTTATCTGCATCAATTGTTAGCATTTTTTTTAATAGATCAATGTATTCTCTTCGATCTGCCTTCTCTGCCAACATGTCTGTTCCCTCTAAATCTGTAGACATATTCACCTTCAAAGGAAAATTTAGAAATACTACATTTCCTCATTTAAACAGTATATTAAGCAATTAATACACTGGATTTTCTCTCCAAAAGAGAATAATTATTTAGTGTCAGCATTTGAGAAAAGAAAAACCAATGAAAATTCTTTTTATTATAGTATAATTTCTACAAAAGAAAACTTTATTATATTGCCTAAGGAACAGAATAAAGCTGAGTAAATTCTTAATACTAAAAATTTTGTAACAAATAAGTTAAACAAAAGTATTACTTAAATATAAAAGTTTCTATTGAAAAGGTTAAAGACTTAACTGTAAAGTGTTTAAACAGAGTTTAGAACATAATTAGTACTCAATAAATATAAATTAGTTCTCATTTAATAGTGAAAATGGGACAAGAGAGAAACCTTCATAAGCAATATTTTAAAATATTAGCCACACATGGTGGCACACGGCTGTTATCCCAGCACTTGGGAGGATGAGACAGGAGGATCATTATGAGTTCAAGACCAGCCTGGGCTACAAAGTGAGCTCAAGGCCAGCCTGAACAGCATAGTGAGACCGTCTCAAAAAGACAAGGGCTGGGGATTTAGCTCAGCAGCCTAAGCGTCTGCCTGGCAAGCACAAAGTTGTGAGTTCGATCCCCGGTGCTGCAAAAAAAAAAAAAAAAAAAAATTGAAAAGAATTTTTAAGAAAAAACTTAAATATTGTTATTGTTTTGGGGCTCCTTATTACTGTTATTTACCTGTCTTTATTGTTTTTTGTTTTTCTTGTGCTTTGTTCTGCTATTGCCTCTAGCACAGAAAGGATAGATGCACAAGTATATGCTTATACATGCTTAGAACTACTCCTAGTTTACAAAAGCAGATTTTTTTTAAAGCAGATTTTATTAAATATCAAAATATGAGCAGTTACACTGAAGAAAATGAGACATTATGGTAGCCATAGCTGATTTCGTATCTTTAGGTTCTGAAGTCCAATAATGCTTTTATTCTTTGATTTGATTGGTTTAAGTCTGTTTTCTACTACTTGATTGCAATATGTGAGAAGACATGATCAGCTTTTTTGAAGAAAACACAGGGCATTAAGGTAGCCATTGTTGATTTCTTATTGTCTGATTTGAAGGCCTGTAATGCTTTTACTCTTTTGTTTTAGCTGGTTTTATATTATTTTGTTTTGCTTGAGTTTATTGTGTGTGAATGTGTGAACAACCATTTCAAAGAAAGCAAGAGACATTAGGGTAGCCATTGTTAATTTCCTGTCGTTACGTTTTGAAGACCTGTACTGCTTGCATTGTTCTGTTCTGATCTGCTTTGTTGTTTTACTGTTTTGTTTTGTTTTCTCTTTAAAATAAAAATTTTAAAAATCTAAAAAAAAAAAAAAAGAAAAAACTTAAAAAGACAACAGATCAAATGTCTCTCCAGTATAACCAATAGAACTGTGTCTCTGAGTAAAGAAACACACAAACGTCTGGCTTTCCGAAAGCTGCCATACTTACCTGAGCCATGTCATCTAAACAATTAAAAATGTACTTCCGAGCTTCTTTTGATTTTATTCCAGTCTCCAATTCATGTTCTTCAGGCGTCTACAAAATATGAATTTTTAAAAATTCCATCTTTACATTAGTTCCATGGTTTATAAATTAAAGTCAGAATATAAAGAGACATGCTGTTACTTTGCCAACCATAGATGGCAGAGATTATAATCAGAAATTCTGATGGAGAGATGTAACGTTGCTCTCTAGTCACCCTTTCGATAGTGATAAGACATGCAAACAATGATGCAGTACAGTTATTCAAAGATGTCAGGTAGGAAAGGGCATTATCATTTTTCCCTTAAAGTTACCCTGAAATGAACTGATATTTCAAATGCTAACTGTTCAATAGGCTCTGAAGCAGTGTCACAGAGTTTACGGAATTACTCAGATTTCTCAAATTAAAGGAGTAAGTTCAAAAGTACAAGGTAGATACTTATTTAAAAAAAAAAAGCAGATAACTTGTTTCAAGAAAACACATGAGACCTAAATGTCAGCAGTTAGAAAACTACTTTGTTTTATCATGTATACTTGCAATTCTCTACAAAAGAGCCATTACTCAATCTCTCTAGTTCTTTATATTACTGGGTGATACCATTCTCTACACCTTCTCAATTGCTAATTCAAAATACACAAAATAACCTCAGCCAACTAAATTAGTACTTAATTGTCTTTTAACTAAAGATAAGGCCAAATGGATATAATGAAATTATTTTGTTTCGATTGATTGATTGATTGATTTTTTGGTCTTTTTGAGACAGGGTCTCATTATGCAGTTCAGGCTGGCCATGTGCTCACTTTGTAGCCCAGGCTGGTCTTGAACTCGCAATGATCCTCCAGCCTCAGCCTCCCGAGTGCTGGGATTACAGGCGTGTGCCACCACACCCGGCTCACAATGAAATAATATTTGAAAGTTTTTCCTGCTGCAAACATACCTTCCCCCTCTCCTTTCCCTCCTCTCCCTCAAAAATGTGTTGCCTAAAGCCTGAATTCAAAGTTGGGGATGGAAATCCAGCAATGGGCAGTATATAAGGGAAGACAAACCTTAAGCCTCCACAATGGGTACCCCAAATTAGGATCTCTGTTGAAAAACCTGGTAGTTTTTGTTCCAGCACTGAGGAGATATTCAGCTGGCAGGCCTTGTGTTTGTGAAATGTATCGAATCTGAAATATCAAAACCATCAAACATCATTTGGAGTTTAGAAAATTATTAAAGACTCTTTACCTTAAAACATTAATTCTAGCCAAGAATAAAAGAGAATGTACTGCAAAGAAATTAACTCTTTAATCAATACTATTGAAATTTAGCTGTAAATAGTCGGTAAGTATGTAATATATTAACTTATCCATGGGTAACACCCAAATATTTATTTAGTAATTATCATGCTACTATATCTGCTATTTAAAAGGAAATCCAGTTTTTAAACTTTTGAGTATAATCTTTTTTGAGGGTCAGGGGTTTAGCTCAGCAGTGTAAGCGCCTGCCTGGCAAGCGCATGGTCGTGAGTTCGATCTCTGGTACCAAAAAAAAAATCTTTTTTGCTTTTTTGTTAAACTTTTAATACAAAGTTCAGAAAACTTTAGATTTCTAGGACAGACCAGAATAGTTTCTAAAAAAAACCCTATTCTTCATGAATTACTACATTTTTTCTTTTTTAAAATGCATTACCAAATGAAGAAAAAGATTAGGAAAAATTTTTCCTCAAATTTTCTTCCTTAGGTACTATAGGTCTTATTAATTGCCCCTACTTTAAATACACACAGAACTTCACTCTCATACCAGAAAATGTAGGAGGAGTTAATTCAGCATCTCTATTTATCCTTACATCAGTAGAGGGCAGGTACTACATTTCATTCAATCAATATTTATCAATCACCTACTATGAATCAGGATAGCAGTTCTCAAAGTGTGGTATGGTAGAACCCCTGAAGGTCCCTAAGACCTCTTCAAGGACATCTATGAAATAAAAACTATTTTCACAAAACACTAAGATAACACTTAAATCTTATTTACTTTTTCCACTCTTTTCATGGATACATAGCAGAGATTTCCAAAGGTCAAATGTGGTGATGTTATTTCTCTCTTGACTATGAAATGGGTATTTTTCTTTTATAAAAATTTTGCTTTAGGGATTAGAGGTGTAGCTTGGTGGTACAGTGTTTGGCTTGCATGCATGAATCCCACAGGCCTGAGCCTCAGCACACACAAAAAAAACTGTTTTATAATTCATTCATACCTATGTTTGCTTCTACAATTCTTTCCAACCAGAAAAGCAACAGAAGAGATAATCTGCTTTTCTTCCCACCCTTGAGATCAATACAGGAGCCTTTTTTTTTTTTTACAAACCCATACCATATATAAATGGCTAGTTAACGTAAAATTAGAAAAAAATTTGTAAGCAAGGGGGAAAAAAATCTTACTTTCCATCTCGCTTCATATATATGTAGATATATAATATATATCTATATGTATCTTTTTTTCTTGAAACAGGGTTTCACTATGCAGTTCAGGTTGGCCTTGAACTCACTTTGTAGCCCAGGCTGGTCTTGAACTTGCAGCAATCCTTCTACCTCAGCTTACTGAGTACTGGGATTACAGAGATGCACCAGACCTGGACACCCCCAAAATTTTCAGTTTTAACTTCTATTGCAGTATATATTGGTAGATACATGAGCTACATAAACAGGGATCTTTAGGATCCTAACATTTTTTTTTATCCTCAGTTTTTAAAGAATGTAAAGCAGAAGGGCCACGAATTTAGCTCAGTGGCGTAAGCGCCTGCCTGGCAAGCACGAGATCATGAGTTCAATTCCCAGTGCCGGGGCAGGGGAAGAGAATGTAAAGCAGGAGTCAGCAATCTATGACTTATCTGACCTACTATCACAAGTCAATTTTAGGTGGCAGCAAGATACTGCTCAAATTTATAGGAGCTACCTAACATGAAACCAAACTATAACATTAAAAAAAAAAAACAAAGAACCCTTACATGTATTAAGAACATCTTAAAGGTGAAATGTTTTTTAAAATCCAGGATAAAATTTGTTCAATGCAATAGTATACAAATATGCTAGGGTAAAGGATATTCATGGATATGTGAAAATATCTCACAATATACAAAGTAGAAAAGCAGGTATTCAATAGATACATCACGAGGGGGAGTAATGGGGGAATGAACACAGTAGGTTATGTGCATGTATTTTAATGTGTATACCAATATGAATGAATAAAAAATGTTAAAAATAAAATAAATACAAGATACTGTATACCAAAACATAAGCAGTTACTTTTGATTAGTGACAATTATAGAAATTTGAAATCTTTGTCTCTTGGCTTACTGCATCTCTTCTAACTTTTCTATAATGATACACTTATAGAATTAAAACATTTAAAATGTTTGATATAAAATGAAAGGGTTTCATTGTGAAAATAAAATGGGAAGCCATCATCCAACACTTCCACAAAGCTTAAAATAGTTTATTAACAAAAAGCCCATATTCAAGTAAATAAAAAGTACTCTCATTTGTTATTTTATTTATTTATTTTGGGGCGGGTACCAGAAATCGAACTCAGGAACTTGGTGTTTGCCAGGTAGGCACTGTGCTGCTGAGCTATATCCCCAGTCCTTTAGTTGTATTTAGTGGTCATATTCCTACTTCCTTTTTATTAAGGTAGCTTTCATTTCCATTATAATAATATGAATAAATAGAATTGTGCCCATAGACATGGTTACCAAATTGTTACTTAAAATTTGTGGGTCTCTAGCATTCATTTACATGAACTTGACTGCTCTTCACTCTTACTCTGTGAGTTCTTTAACTGCAGTAAATTTTAGTGTGAAACAGACAATAATGACGTCATACACAAAGATATAATTACTGTCCAACAAATGTAACAGTTTATCCATCAGAGTAGTAACTATTATTTATTGCTCTATGGAAGACATAAACGGGAAACTTCTCTGAAAAATGAAATATCCTTTACATGCATGTCCAGTGTATAAATTTTGATCTTGTCCCATTCCTTCTATTCCTACAAGTGTATTAAATATTCAGTTTATGTTGTGGAGAAAGAGAAACATACAGATAAAACAGACTTCAAGACAGAAAATATTACCAGAGATAAAAAAGAGACATTTTATAATGATAAGATCAAGTCACTCAGACATAACAGTCATAAACGTACATGTGTCTAATAACAAAGTATATGAGGCATCCACTCCTCTCAACGACTGATAGAAAAACTAGCAAAAAATCAATAAGGATTTTAAATAATATGAATAATCAACTACCTTGTCCTAACATCATAGAACATGACAGACATGATGTCACCTGTTCAGGTGTGTGTGCTATGTTTCCACAAGATGGACTGTAGGTTGGGCCATAAAACACAGCTCAGCAAATCCACAGCTAGCATAATACTTAATGAAAACTTGAATGTGTTGAATGTGTTACCCCTAAAGTCAGGAACACAATGGATGTGAACTCAGGACATTTCTATTTAATGCTGAACTAGAACTTCAAAGCAAAGTATGTAGGCAGAGGGAAAGGCAGGCACAGTGGTACACACCTGTAATCCCAGAACTCTGGGAGGTGGAAGCAGGGGGATTTCACAAGTTCAAACCCACCCTGAGCAACTTAGTGAGACCCTGTCTCAAAACAGAAAAATAAAACATGGGTTGAGGGGATAACTCAGTGTCTCAGTGTGAAGGCCCTAGGGTTCAATCCTAGTATTGGGGGTAAGAGGAACAACCCTTCTACATTGGAAAGAAAAATGTAAAACTATATCATAATCTTGCATGTACAAATCATATCTATTAAGGGATTAATATCCAGAATATATAAAGAAATACAATTCATACTCTGAGTAACTGATTTGATGATAACAATACACAACGTATATACCATTGTTACCCCCTAATTGTTATGTTTTGAATTTTTTTTCTCTTTGAAATGAAATAAAAAGAAATACAATTGAACAATAACACTCAGCCAACCACAGTCAGTCATGCATGGCTTGTTAATCCTGGTTACTTGGGAGGTTGAGACAGGAGAATGGTAAATTCAAGGCAAGCCTGGCCAGGCATGGTAGTACACACCTGTAATCCCAGCTCAGGCTACATCGTAAATTCCAACTACATAGCAAGACCCTGTCTCAAAAAAAAAAAAAAAGCCAGCTTGGGCAATTCACTGAGACCCAGTCAAAAAACAAAACAAAAGGCTAAGAATGTAGCTCAGAGTTAGAATCCTTGCCGAGCATGTGCAAGGCCAGGGGTTCAATCTCCAAAACAGTAAAAATAAATCAACAAACATTTTTAAATGGACAATATGACAACTAGAAACTGAACAGACATTTCTCCAAAGACACACAAATAGTCAAGGCACACATAAAGAAAGATGTTCAACACCACTAATTATTACAGAAATGCAAATCAAAATTACAATGAAAAACAACTTCATCCACAGGAGGATAGCTATTATTTTTAGATAAACTTTAGGAAAAAAACAAAATGTTGACTAGGAGGTGGAAAACTGGGAATCTTCATGCATTGCTGAGGACTATGTAAAGTGAGTAAGCCTTTGTGGAAGTTTGATGGCTCCTCAGAAAGTAAGACACAGAACTTCCATATGACCAAGCAATTCCACTCCATTACACACCTCAAAGAACTGAAACAGGGAATTAGTTACCTGTACACCGATGTTTATTGAAACATTATTTCCATAGCCAAAAGGTACCCAGGGGTCCATTAATATATTAACATGGTCAACAAAATGTGGTACATATATAAATGGAACAATATTCAGCCATAGAAAGAAATGAAGTTCTGACATAAACTGCAGTAGGGAGGGGCTTTGAAAACATTATGCTAAATAAAAAATGGTTAATCATATAAGACCATGGATTGTATATGATGAACATGATATGCCAGAATAGGCAAATCTAAAGAGAGAAAGTAGATTAATGGTTGCCTACTGTTGGAGGAACTGAGAGATTAGGGGAGAATAGGGATTAACTGCTAATAATTTGTTTATAGAGTGATAAAAAGATTGTAAAACTATAGTGGTAGTTGCACAACCCTGTGAATACACTAAAAAACCACTGAACTGTACACTTACATGGTTGAACTGCATACAATGTGACTGATGGATAGAGAGAGTTACGATTAAAAAACTCAGCTGGATCTTGCCATACAAATCCTTTGGTATTACCAGTCCTGCACCAAGATCAACTATTTCTAATCTCTCTCTAACAATAGCATTCTATTTATTCAACATGGGAAAAGTACTTCCTACTACCACCCACAGTTTCACACCAACACACTAAAGAAAATTTCTCATAACCACCAGACCATTTCTTTACAAGGAAATATCCAGTTGCACTTCAGCTTCTAAAACCAACTGAACTTGAATTCCACTTCCTAGGAAATTTACAATACTAATCAGTTTACTAAAACTGAAGTAATGCTACAAAATAGTTGATGCCACCGAATAGGCTCTAACTGCTCAGAACAAGGTCTATTAATCAGGAATCTATGAGTACCCTGAAGCTGTTTACAAATCACTGTGTGTATGTTTTCTGAAGAAATTCATAGTGTTCAGATCCTCAGCAGGGGTTTAGACCCAAAAAAGAATAAGAATCAGTAGTCTGGTTCAACCCAAACTGGTTTTTATCATTTACTCACCTTCATATTTTTTAAATAAGAAAGCTAATTTCTCAAAAGGTAAAGGAAATATTGAAAATTTATAAACACAATGTAACTGGTTGCTTAACACATGTACAACAGATTTTTAAAAAATATTTTTCTCAAAGTCATGTTCAAAAAGTAAAATTCTTCCAGGTGTCACCGGTGGCACATGCTTGTAAGCCCAGCACTCAGGAGTCTGAGGCAGAAGGATCACCACAAGTTCAAGGCCAGCCTAAACTATATAGCAAGACCCTATCTCAAAAACCAAACAAAAAACTCAAATTTTTTGGATTTGAAAAAGCACTACACCTACTCAAGAATGAGGAAAAAATTCTGGACTGAATAGGGGAAAACAACTGCTTGCTATTTTTTCCTTCTAATCATTCGATAAACAGTAATGGTGTCATTAAAAAAACCAACAAAAACAAAAAGTAAACAAAAAAAATTACACTTCTATATCTGTTATGTGCCAGACACAGTGTTAGGAACTAAGAATACATTGGTGAAATGAAAATCTCTATCCTCAAGGAGCTTCCAGTATAGAAGATAAAAATCATTTTCTTTTAATAGCAAGAAATGAGAATTCACAATTTATTTCCATGGGAAAACTTTTCCATCAATGAACAAACTCCTTAGGAAACTGTAGCCTATTTATCCTAAAGTTGTCTATTTTGACACATAGATCATTTATTACAATACTTTACAACTCAGATGTTCCCTCTCATAAATCTCTAATTTATTTGACAGAGACCCAATCTGTACTGTAGCTTCTGGACCTAATGTGTTTCGGTCTGTAGAAAGTACTTCAGCATGTGTCACACACATAAAGCAAAAAGACAACAGCTCTAAGTGAGTCATGGGTTCACTCTTAAAACTCCAGTTCTTCATCTTTGCTTTCATATCTTAACTCACAAGACACAGCAGTTAACTGCAGTATCTAATCAGGATAGAGCTAGGAAAGTACCAATCTTAAATAAGATAAAATCCCTTTGTTTATAATAGAGCTGAAACATAATTTCAAACCAAAGGAATTAAGAAAATGTCTACTATACTTTTAAAAAATCTTAGGTAATAATTGGACTCCTCTTTCCCCAGTATCTAGTAATATTTCTCTTCCTCTGGAATCTAAACAAAGCAAGGGCTGGAGTGCTGACCGCCTCCTCTGTAGCTGAAAATTCACATGTAATTTTTGACTCCCCCAAAATTTAACCACTAATAGCCTACTGTGGAGCAGAAGTCTTACCGATAACACATAATTTGTATGCTACACACATTATATACTTTGAAAAATATGCAAGAACTTCAGAGATCACTTTTTCCTGTGACACACAATTTACTGGAGCGAAAAGTGCTCACAGAGAGATTAACATTTTAAGCAGATACTAGCCTTGTAGTTAATGCATAGAAATTATCTATTATCTATATATACTTTATGCATTTGTGACAGATCTAATTTTTCTTAATTTTTTCAATGCTTATAAGGCTACACGTATCATATAATATGTCATTATTAAATCATAACTGCATAAACTTAGCTATAGTGCATACTGCAGATACTATAATAATTTATTTACATTTCCCTGAACTGAATGGCATCATATATGGTCAGCATGTGTGCAAGTGCTGATAGATTTTAACTTACTGTAACAGATTTATATATACTTTATAATAGAAATTATCTATTATCTATATGTATGTTATGCATTTATGACAGCTAATGTTTCTTAATTTTTTCAATACTTGTAGACACATGGTGAGTCTTTTTTTTTATAATTATCACAAGTGTCCAAAAAGAAAAAGCAAAAAAAAGTAAAAAATCTGTGTGCAAGTGGATCCACGCAGGTCAAACCCACATTGTTCAAGGGTCAATCGTACTTGCTTTCTGTTTCCATCAAACACTCTTACCTGATCATATTCGGAAGCACCAGGATAAAGAGGCCATCCCAGGAACAGCTCAGCTATTACACAGCCCAGTGACCACATATCAATAGCTTCACAAAATGGTAATCCAAGAATAATTTCAGGGGCTCTAGCAAAAACAAAAGTATCAAATAAAAAATAAACATTATTTGGGAAAATTTACTATGTTGTCTAAATTGTTTTAGTATCAGCAAAAGTATACTTATGTAATGAAACTGAAAACAACCTTCAGTAATCAATCATCCAAAACTCTGGGCAAGATGCATTTTAGAATTCAGAAATTTTTTAATTTAGGAAAGGTAATAAAGAACATTAACTATACATATACTATTCAAATTTTAGATATGAATATATCTAAAACAGAACTACTATTCCCACTATAAAGGAGAAAGCAGAAGCAAAGAGATTAATGTATCCAAAACTATTTAGTAAATGGAAGAACAATGATTTGAGTTTCAGCGATCTGTCTGACTCCAGATTTAAATGTATTACACTGTCTGCCAATGAGTAAATTACATACACACTCATCTATTTGCCATAGTGCTATATATACATCTTTCTCACCACTGGAACTAAAACTAAGAGAAAAATGGGTTCAAAATGCACTTAAGATATATATAGCTCAATAGTAACATTCACAATGCCCTGGTTTCAACTCCCAAACACCAAGGAAAGGGGGGAATGGTTTTAGGTAATACTAATATCAACAATATGAGTGACACATACTGGTTACTATGTGCCATGCACTTCTCTAAGGTTTTTATATATGTTGAGTCACTTAATCCTTATAATAATCCTAAAAATATAGGTTACTATTGCCAGGTGGTATACATTTATAATACCAGCTACTCAGAAGTCTGAGCCAGGAGGATCACAAGTTCAAGGGCATCTAAGCAACCTAAGAAGACCCTGTCTCAAAATTTATAAAGAGCTAGGGATGTAGCTCAGTGGTAGAGTATTTGCCTAGCATGAGTGAGGTCCTGGGTTTAAAAAAAGAGAAAAACGTATTTTTGTGTCATTAATTCTAAATTGCACATTTTTTCACATTTTAACAACTCTGAAATTAAGATTCTTGCAAATGATAATATTTTAATTTAATGGCAATGCTTTTACACAACTAATACTGCAATTACAACTGATGACATTTAGATTCTATGCAATAAAGTACTATCTCCATTTGACAAAGAAACTAAGAGATTAAGTAACTTACCTGAGGTTACACAGCTATAAACTAAGAGGTTACTTATCTGAGCCTGTGCAAGTATTAAATGATGGCACCATGATGATATGGAACCAGGATCTAAACTCTCAAGTACTTCATTATCTTCTCTAAAAATTTCCTTTCCTTCCTACAAGTCATAGAATTTATTTGGGTGAGGGGCAGGGGATTGAGCCAAGGTCTCATTATGTAGTTCAGGCTAACCTTGAACTCACTATGTAGCCCAAGATGGCCTCAAATTCACGGAGATACTCCTGCCTCAGCTTCCTGAGTGCTACTGTCAGACAAGTGACACACCAGATCCAAACTCCTCATGCTATTATGGGAAGAAAATGGAAAAGCAGATCTCACTATGTGCCAGCTAACTAATTAGTTTCAAGTAATACATGCCTATTGTTTTATTATGTGTATGACGGGAGGGTATTGAGCAGGAGGATAAGAGGATACAGATGTTTCCCTAAAGAAAACCTCCCCAAGTAATTATATTTATCAATAGAAGCCCTTAGAAAACAGGATAGATTGGGGGAGTCCACGGATTAGAACCCTTTACTGAAGTACGAGAAGGCCTAGGCCTGTTCAGACTTACACTATTTAATAGTTCATGGCAGAACTACCAATATCACCAGTTTTTGTAGGATCTGAAGTGAACTGCGATTTTGTTCACCAAAGAAACAACCCTTAAAAGTGACATTCCTATTGCAGTTGAATAGAGCCACATATTACTGATGGAATTCAGAGTTCAATTAAATTACAATCTATAGCATGTTTTTAAGACCGCACAAGATAGGAACATTAATAAAGCAGAGAGTAAGAGTACTCGCAAACAATATAAAAGCTTTTCTAAAACTGAAAGAACAAAATTTTCTATTCAGAGTGAGCAGAATCATTAATTTTCAAGTTCATGACAGTGCCAAAAATAGCTGGCAGGAGGAGTACAAATGGCTTTGTGCCAAGGTAAAAACTGGGCTCGGAACATTCCAAAGCATCAATTGGAGAGCAGCAGATTGATTTTGCCATTCTCACCACACCAGGAAGACATTTTAAAGTTCAAAAGGTAGGCAAAGGGGAATGGTCAGGTCACCCAATAACCTTTGAGAAGGTAGCAATGATATATAATTGTTAGTCTTCAAAGCTTAAAGTTTCAAGGAAATTACAGAAAACACTAACTCCAGCCCCCAATCCACATTTTATAAAAGAAACAACTAAAGATTGGCTGGATTCAGTTTTTTCATTTGGTCTCACCCTGCTTCTGGAGTGACAAAAACAGCTAAGGATTTCCAGCAAAAGCTCACTCAAAACAGCAATTCTTCCCTTACATCAAAAGAAAAAAAGGCAATAAACAATGCAATATATCTGCTCAGTGTACTGAGGGCTCTTCATCATTAGGGCCTATAAAAGTAATTTCAGACTTATCTAAGAGTAATGTTAGACTTATCTAACTCTAGGAAGCAAGAAGACTGAAATTATTTTCTCCTTTGCTAAATAAATAGTAAGGCATACTTAGAGAAAATTTATTTCTAAAAACTGAATGTTTTAAACTGCCAATTCAGATTATAAACCTTGGACATATTTTCTTTCTATTGGCATCTATTATTTCTCAGTTCCTCAAAATAAAGTCAATGGAGAGTCAGGATGGTGATGCATGCCTGTAATCCAGCACTTGGCGGGCTGAGGCATGAGGATCACCATGAGATCAAAGCCTGCCTGGGCTACACAGAGAGTTCAAGCCCTGCCTGAACTACATAGCAAGACCCTATCTCAAGAAACAAAAAAGAATAAATACATACATACATACATACATACATACATATATACATACATACATGGAAGGTCTGGGAATGTAGTTCAGTGGTAAAATGTGTGCTCAAATGATCTGGGTCTGATCCCCTACACCACCACCCAAAAAAAAGAAAAAAAAAAAGTCTATGGGCACTAAAACCCTGGTTCTACTTCATCTATGCAGTAAAAAAGCTAAATTAGCCGGGTGTAGTGGTACATAATTATAATCCCAGCTGAGACAGATCACAAATTCAAGGCCAGCTTGGACAACTTAGGGAGACCACGTGTCAAAATAAAAATAAAGTAATAAAATAATAAAAAAAATTTAAAAAGCTAGGTTCAATATAGAACACTTCCCTAGCATGTGTAAGACTCTGGGTTAAATTCCCAGTACTACACAAAAATAAAAATAAAAAAGGAGGCTAAATTAGTTTCTTTTCTAGTCTTTTCCCGCTGTAACATTCTAACAACTGGGCAATGGAAAAAGATTAACAAACATAGGAAAGAGAAAGCTAAAAGTAAAAACTTGGCTGTATCCACTTCGGTAGGAAAATGGCATTAATAAAGTTTTGGACATAATGAGTCTGGGATCTCAAGATAACATCTAATTAAAAAAAAATACTAAGGCCCAGGGATCTAGATCTAGCTCAGTGGCCTAAGCGCTGGCCTGGCAAGCGCAACGTCATGAGCTCAATCCCCAGTTCTGCAAAAAAAAAAAAAAAAAAGCCAATGGGAGAAAAAAAAAACAAATACTATACAGGCTGTAATTGCTGCTGCCAAGTGGTAGAAATTGCAACCCCAGTCTGTAGATTTCTCAACTTTAAACTTCTTTATACTGAGAAGTTCCTCCAATGTCATAAAGCTTTCTTTCACTGGCACCCAGAGCTCACTCAAGTTAGAATCATTTAACAGCACAAATTATCTTCTGGTCATTTTCATGAACATTCTTGTTTCTTCCTGTGTCTGAGTTATCACACCCACTTATGTTTCAGATCACATATGTATAAAGTCTAACTTCCTGCACCTATGGCTGATTAAACTTCGATTTCACTGTCAGAAGAAATTAGACTGTCTAGCATAAGCTTAAGCTATACTTTCCTTCTCTAGCCCTTGTCTTCCCATAAAAAATAAAAGTGATCTTGGCCTGAAATAAAGATTGGTTAATTTGTTCAGAATGGAAAAACATTGTGTTTAAAAAGCATGGCAAACTTTTGCCTTTAAAACTCAAGCCCAAAAGACAGCAACTTTTCTCAGTCAAGTCTACATTTAAGGTGGGGCAGACAATAACATATTATTTCTACCACCTGATTCACTTAGCCAGGCCACACCCCTAGCCAAAAGAGACAGTAAGATGGCACATTCCTGCTAATGAGACAATATTTTAGCATCTATTAGCAAGAAAAAGAATTAAGAACTAAAAATGGGGTAAGAAAAAGGGCTAGATTTAGAGCCAGAATGATTCACCAGCCAAAAGGATTTGAGAGACTTTCTGAAAGACAAGAAGGTGAAGACTTAATGGATTCTAATATAGCAGCAAGAAAGAAGCTTAAGAGGACTGCAGGGGATAAAACTAGTTATAACAAAGGAATGCCTGAGCTGCTCTTCTATCTGCCTATTCTCCTCATCAAATATTACTGTGTAACTACAAAACACTCATGTTAAATCCTGTTAAATCTTAAATATAGTCAAGACCTTGATGCTGAACTTCAATAAACACAGTAATTACCCAGTAATATACATAATGAACTCCTGTTTTTAAGAGGTAATGGTAGCTCCACTTAAAACTATTATTACTTTAAGTACTAGAGATTGAACCCAGGGCCTCTGCACTGTACTATGTTCCCAGCCCTTTTTTTACTTTTTATTTTCAGACAGGGTCTCATTGCACAGCACTAAATTGTCCAGGCTGAGCTTAAACTTTCCATCCTCCTACCTCAGTCTCCCAGGGTAATGAGGTTACAAGTGTGCACCACATGCCCAGCTTACACTCTGGGAGGCTGAGGCAGGAGGAATACATGCTCCAGTCTAGCATGGCAACTTAGCGAGACCCTGCCCCAAATTAAAAAACAAAAACGGGCTGGGGATGTAGCTCAATACAAAGACTCTGGTTCTGGTTCTGTACCCAGTACCACAAAAATAAATAAAGCAAATATAAAAGAAGCTTTGTTGAAAAATAGGTCTAAAAATTTGAAACCCATGTTTTCCATAAGAATAAAACCGAAATTACTTAAATGACAGCTTAAATTAAAAAGATAAAGAAAGGTTGCAAAAATCGACAACCCCATACTGTATTGAAAATTATTCAAATGAATTACACATTAGAGGAAGCTAAGCAGCCAGTACTATTTGTCCCTCAAATCCCTCAGTCGCTAAGTGAAAGTTCCATCAAAAATGATTTCATAAATAATTTTTTTCTCTCTTTTTCAATTTTAACCCTTCAATGCCTAGTGATTCATTTTTGAAACACTCATAACAATGGAACATAAATAAAAGAAAAACACAGAAAATTTTTTGTAAATGGGGAGCGGAGGGTGATTGAAGGGAGGGTAGAGGAATGGGGTAAAAAACTTGTACCATGTATGGGTAACAAATTCCCTATGATGAATGTGATCATTATGTATATCTAAAATGCCCCAATAAAATCTGATTGAAGAAAATAAAATCAGAAACAAGAAAAAAAAAACCAATGGTACATAATGAATTGTGCTCTCTTCAAATTCTTATTCCTTGAATTTTTCTAGGTTACTGTATTGGTTATTTTTCTCTTGTTGCTGGGACCAAATAAATACCTGACACCCAAAATTAAGGAAGGAAAGGTTTATTTAGCTCACAGTTTGTGGAGGTTTCAGTCCATAATCATCTGAGTCCAAGGCAGGGTGGCTCATGGCACAGGGTCAACCATTCATGGTGAAAGAAAACCACAAAAGCAGCAAGAACAAAAGGAGAGGAGCGTGCAAAGAAGACTCTTTCTGTCCCTTATACTGTATGTACGCTATCTACCCTATGGTGGGTGTAGCACTTACACCCATAACCCCAGCATTGGACCGCAAATCAATCACAAATTCTAGAATCCCACCCACATGACTGCATGAGGCTTTGGGGGGGACATCCAGGCACAAATCATAATAGCAGCATATTTGAATTTCATGCAAAAATTCAAAATTTTCAATCTATAGCATAAATGGGTTAAAAATTGCCATGTTCCCTATCTTTAAGAAGGCACACAAATAATTAAAAAACACCTGTAGCACTGAGCAAAGATTCAGCAAGCTAATAAAACCTCATCTTTAGCTACGATCACCATCTTACCTCTCCTGTACTCAGAAGGGGTCACTGAGCTAAACTCCATTTAGTGCATTTGCAGAGTGTATTGTGCATTTGTACCGTACTTGGGGTGGGGTGCTGCTCAAAGCAAAGTATTAAAAGCAAATGTAGTTGAAAATGAAAATCACAAAGCTAGCCAAAGTTATCCAGGGCAGCATGAAACCAGAAACCAAAGGTTCTGAGTTTCTTTACCTCATCCTCAAGTGAAAACTGTTATCATTTTATAAAACTATAAAAGCAAAAATAATAAAAAATAATAAAGATAAAAATAACTGAGACTAGATGAAAAGACTTAACATCATTAAGATGTCAATACTGCACTATCCAATCTACAAATTCAATGTTATTCCTATGTTAAAATTCCAATGTTAAAATCCAAATGTTTTCTGCAAAAAAAAAAAAAGGAAAACTCATCCTAAAATTCACATGGAATCTCAAAGACCCTAAACAGCCAAAATAATCTTAGAAAACAATAAAGTTCTTCTCAAAACTTACTACAAAGTTACAGTAATCAAGAGTATGGGGCTGGGGATATAGTTCAGTGGCACAGTGCCTGCCTGAAGCACAAGGTCCTGAGTTTGATTCCCAGTACCAAAAACAAACAAACAAACCACCATAACAAAACAGTATGGCACTGGCATTAAAGCAAACATACAGACTAATGAGACTGAACAGAGAGCCCAGAAATAAACCCTTACGCGTATGGTCAAGTGATTCTGGCAAGGATGCCAAGACCAATCAATGGAGAAAGAACAGTCTTTTCAACAAATGACATTGGGAGAAATGAATAATCATACACAAAAGAATTAAGGTGGACCCTTAAACAAGCAACAAAACTTACCTCAGAATTAAAGATCTAAATAAATGTCAGAGCTAATATCATAGAAGAAATGGGAAATGCTACATGATTTGGCAATGATAACATGCATATGATATCAAAAGCATAAACCAACAAAAGCAAAAATAGACAAACAATATCATCAAAGTTAAAAACTTCTGCACATCATACAACACTACCAATAAGTAAACAGGCAGCTTATGAAATGGGGAGAAAAATATTTAAAAATCTTGTTAATATCTGGAATGTATAAAGAACTACAATCCAACAAAAACCCCAATTAAAGAAGGGGTAAAGGGCTTGGATGGATGTTTCTCCAAAGAAGGTACAAAGGTGTCCAACAAGCACATGAAAACATGCTCCACATCACTAATCATTAGAAAACTGCAAATCAAAACCACAGAGACACCTTTACACCCATAAAGATGGCTATTTTTAAAATGCAGAAAATAACAATTGTTTGGAGGAAATGTGGAGATATCAGAAGCCCCTTATGAGCTCGATGGAAATATAAAATAATACAGCCTCTGTGGAAAACAGTAGTGGTTTGTCAGAAAGTTAAAGAATTATCATATGATTCAGAAATTCTATTCCAAGCTATATTCCTAAAGTAACTGAAGACAGGAACTTGGATAATTACACACCACTATTTTTACAGCAGCATTATTCACAATAGCCAAAAGGTGATAACAATCTGAATATATATCAACAAATGAATTTTCAAAATGTAGTATATACATGCAATGGAATATTACTTGGCTGTGAAGAGGAATTAAGTTTTTGATACATGCTGCAAGTGTGAATAAACCTCAGAAACATTATACTATGTGCGAAGCAGAATACACCAGTAACAAAACAGCAAATGTCTATGATTAAACTTATATACAGTATCCAGAAAGGCACATTCATAAACAGAAAATCAAATAGAGCTTAGTATGATAAGAAAGGAAAACAGAGTTATTGCTTAGTGGTTACAGAGTTTCTGTTTTGAATGGTGAAACAATTTTGGAAATAGTGATTGCTTACACAACACTGTTGATACATTTAATAGACAGTGGTGATGATTACACAGCACTGTAAATGTATTTAACACCAATGAATAGTACCCAGTATGGTATAAATCTCAAGAGTCCCACAAAGGCTCATGTATTAAAGGCCTGGTCCTGAGCTGAAGGCACTACGGGGAACTTGAGCAACCTTTAAGAGGCAGGGCCTAGTGGAAGGAAGTTAGGTTGCTGGGGTGCATCATCCAAGGGGATACTGAAACCCATACCCTCTACTTCCTGGCAGCCATGTGGCAAGCAGCTTTGCTCCATGACTATACTCCCTGCCATAATGTTCTGCCTGGCTACAGGTCCAAAGCAACCAGGCCAAACAAAAAGCCAGCTGTGGTAGTGCTAAGAGGCTAAGGCAGGAGGATCAAAAGTTAGAACAACTTAGCAAGACCCTGTCTCAAAAAACTTACAAAGGGCAGTGCAAAGACCCTAGGTTCAATCCCCAGTACTGCAAACAAAACAAAACAAAACAAAAACAAAAACTAGAAGAACTGTATGAGGTGGTGAGAAATAAAAGTTCATTTAAAAAGCCTTGGTTATAGCACGGACAAAATTACACACACTAGAGCCAGGTGTGGTGGCACATGCCTGTAATCCCAGCACTTGGAAGATGAGGCAGGAGGATTGCTGTGAGTTTTAGGTCAGCCTGGGCTACATGATGAGTTCAAGGCCAGCTTGAACTACATCACAAGACTCTGACTCAAATAAATAAATAAACAAACAAACAAACCAATATCTAAGTACTAATCTAACAATCGTATATTTAAAAGACAGTTTCATTAAAAGTATCAAAATGGAAATACAAAGCACTTAAGTATGAGTACTGGGGTCAAGGTTATGGAAGGATAACCAAGTAAATGGAAACTATTACAAAGGATATAAAAAACAGAGACCAGAGAAATCATCTATTCTAATTTTTACTGTTATAGAAGAAATAAAATGTAAAAGAATAAAATGATGCTACAGTTACCCCTGGAGTTATTCTCAAGGCATTTTACCTGCCAAGAAATGAGACTGGAAAAAACAGTAGCATATGTTCAAGTTCATTACAAGTAAATATCTTTTTATTTTTAAAGATTCCTTGAAATAAAAATAAATTAGATATAAGGGTAGTAAAGAAAGAATCAGCTGCCAATAGAATTCAGCTAGTAACAACCTTCAAAATCAGACTGAGTTCATTTTTCTAGTGCTAAATAAAATTTCATAAAGAAGAAAAGGTTACCTAGAGAAGTATCAGACACACGTGTAATGAGCTAAAACGTGTCCTATTTCCATCTTGGCATCTGTAAACAAATAAATTCATTACTCTGGTCTCATGAAATATATGCTACATACAAGGCCGGATCTCCAGCACACACATGCTTGACAGTATTTTGCACTTGCCTGTAGTAGCGGGACTGTAGGTATGTTGAACACACAGCTTTGGAAACGTGACTGGCAGAACCAAAGTCGATGACCTTCACGCGGTAGGGCTGGCGCACCGGATCCACCAGCATAATGTTTTCAGGCTTGAGGTCAGCATGGATCAGACCCAGACTCTTGAGCTTCATTAGAGCTGTGGCTACCTGCTGTAAGATTGGCCTGATATACTTGAGTGGCAGTGGACTAAACTTATTCTGCTTCAGGAAATCATATAAGTTCTGCTCCAACATCTCAAACACAAGGCAGGTGTGATTCTTATGCTGAAAGCACTCGTAAGAACGGACGAAATTGTACTCATCGGCATTTTCACTGCTCAGGCGGGACAGGATGCTCACTTCAATCTGGCCTTGTCTGGCATAGGATGGATGATTCTTCAAGATTTTAATAGCCACAATTTCCTTGGTGCTCCGCTTCCAGCACTTAGCCACCTGCCCAAATGTCCCGCGGCCTAGGAACTCCAAGACTTCATAGCTGTTGGTCATAGAACAAAGGATCTCATGCTGTACCAGCTGGTAATCCCCTTCTCCACTAGAACTGCTACTCTTTGTGGTCACAGTGGTGGTCGTGGCAGCGGCACCCACCACAGTCCTGTTTTGCAGCATGAGAGGTGGATGTTCTTCTATGATCTGCACACTACCGTTGCTGTCAACTTCCTCACTTTTTCTTTTCAGTCCACATTTTTGATATGGCTCAAGCAAAGAAACGTTGCTTCTGTGAGTCAGGGTCTGGCTGCTCTGGAAGGTTGATGTAGCAGCACTGCCTGAGCTATCCGCAGCTGTTACAACAATGTGCTCCACCGCAGGAGCTGGGAGGAGAAGACCCTGGTCGTAAGCAGGGATACTGAAATTTGCTACCTGGTGAGAGGAGTTGGCTGGCCCTTGTGTGGCTGGGAGGGTTTTGCTGTGGGTATAATATTTGTCGTTGCTGCTCTGTCCTGAAACATCCCAGCCAGAGGGCTCTATTTTCAGTTTCTTTGCACTGCAGAAGGCACTCGACGACACCGATGGGGGGGAAAACACCTGCAGCTGTGATGCCATACCTACAGGAACAGAAAGAAAATGAGGCCACAAGGCTAAGACACGCACAGCTTAGCAACAGCATATATGAAAATATTTGCAAGTGATAAAACAAACATGATGTAATAATGTTCTTCTCGTTTCAAAAGTTAATTCCATCTTAACCTACATACACAGAAATACTATT
>RJWT010001900.1:0-44322 GCA_004365215.1 Cuniculus paca | reverse complement strand
CAATAGGTGATAGAAAAATGATCAAAGCAGTTACCTTTTTAGCAAGCTGACCTATCCTATGCCAAGCACGGTGAGTGCCAGATATTTTATATATGGTACTGCAGATCCACACAACAATCTCTCTGAGTTACAAATGAAGTGATGGATTTAACCTTGAGGATGTTACCTATCTTCCCCAAGATCTACAGCTAAGAAATGTGGAGCAGAGATTTGAAACACTCTAAAAAATATATTCTTTCCACTGTACCACACTCCCTGTTTTTATATGTTCCAGTAATGAAGTTTCTGTAGGAGAATTTTCCTGAGATGCAAGAAACTAGACTTATTTCACAGTCATTTGACAAGTTACTTAGAGCTAAAATCTCTTTCTCCAGGAAAAGGGAAAAAAAAAAAAAACCTCTGGAGTCAGAACTATTATTTGTAATACTTTTTAATGTGAACTCAATGTGTACTAACTCATTATATACTAACTTGAAAGTGATACTCATTATAATCCCTCTCTCATGATTCTTCATCACTTTTCTGTATATCATCCTGACAAAATTTGGGGCTTCTGCATTGCCTTTATATGCTATGCATGCAAAATATAAAGTTTGAACTTTATATTGGTATTCATCTGTATTAAATCAATCAGTGTTAACTGATGTGTTACCAGATCGCTCATCATGTGCCAGGCACTTTGACAAATAGTAATATTAGATAAAGTTCTCAGAAACACTCAGTCTAATTAGGGAAAAGAGTATGTGAGAAACTAAATAACATTATCAGTATTATTCTTTGAGATTTATTCATGCATGGCTTACCCCATGAAGGTAGTTCTGTGGAAGAAAAGATTTCAAGGGCAGGGGAATGTGGTAAGGAATGTTCCTGAAATGGTTGATATTTGATCTAGGCCTAAAGTCTGATTAAACCAAACAAGAACAAGAGAGAACAATGGGGGTGGAGGCGGGAATGAATGAATACAAATTACGTCCCCCTGCGTGGAAGGCAAGTTGGCAAGTGGATCTGATTGACAGAGGCCTTGAGTACTCCAAGGACTCACTCTTCTATCTATAGGATAACACAGACAGTGGGGAATCTTCTTAGGTTCTTGAACAGGAGCATATTCAAAATGACCTTTTAGGAAGATTAATTTGGTATTAAGTATTCAGGATAATGTGAAGATTTATTAGAAAGCTGATGTACCAAACCAGATTCTAGATACATAAAATAAGAGGCTAACAATGAAAGAAATCAACCAATGGAAGGCAGAAAATGGGAGGTTATATGGTGCTTAGAATTAAGAAGATGTAGAAACTGTACAAGATTTTTATGCTCAAATAATCAGACAAATTATGATGTCATTGATAAAAATAGGGATTTCATTTGCTTAGTAATCTAAATTGACCTAACAAATCAACATATAACGCATGTCAGCCTACTGGACCTTCTCCATTTAGCTTAAAAAACTGAAATCACTGTCAGATACTCCTTCTGTTTGCCTGCCTATAATCATCTTCATTTTACTGATTATAATACTGTGCCTGGTTTTTTCTATATCCTCACTTTCCTGGGTAATATCATAGTCATGTGAATATTGGGAATAGGCAATACAAAACAAAAAGAAACTGAAAACGGTGTCTAAATTTACGAAAATGAACAGTATTATCAATTGTTAATAATTAAGTAAAATGTAATAATGTATGTTTCTCATCCTTTTATTCTATTTCATATACTTTAAACAGTGTCATTAATCAGACTAATGGGAAAATATTAAAAATACTGAATAAATATATGGACACATAGTCTTATTTTAAACTTTGAAGAGTATGCTTCTACCAAATTAACAAGTACTGAAAGGATATTATATCATGTAAAAATAAAAATCTTCAGCTATACTTTAATGAATAGAAATAAGTACTACTTGATCACTGTATTAATTTTTTTTCTAAATGGAAGCTTCTAAAATGCATTGAAATGTGTTTCTCTTTGATATTCTAAACATTTCTCCCTCTGATGTTTACAGTATTAGTTTACTGACAAACCCATGTAATAGATGATAAATTTTAGCTCATCCTTGCTCCAATTTTTTAAAATTCTAAAATAAAAACCTGAAGTTAACTCATACCAGTCAAGGGGCATTTAAACATTTAGGGTTAAACTTCAGCATTGTGTATTTTATATTACCAATTAAAGGATCAAAGAAAGTGTCAGTCACAGATCTCTGGATTTGAATCAACTAAAGATACTAAATTGTAAAAGCTTGATTCAGCACTCCTTGATTGACAATATTTACAAATGAAGCATGCACAGAAACACCATATCCCAAGTCCTTGTTTCAATAATCTTATCACAAAATAACCTGGCAAATAGTATGGAATATGGGTTTTATACATAAATGTAATTTGTTGTGTATCCTCAAATGCTGGTATGCTAAGGGCTATGGCACAATTTCCAACTAAAAAGTTAAAAGTGCTACTGATGTCTACTCTGTGGCTTGTTCTTTGCAATATTCCTCTGGCCTAAGACTACTGAATTATGACCAAATAAATTAGTATGTCCACCCTGTACTTGCCCCTGGATCTGTGTCTAATTGAATAAGATGGTAGAGAAACTGGCTTGATAATTGCGGCGATGTGGATGATTCAACAGGAGTTAAGAATCAAGGTGCAACATACAAAAGGTTCTTAACTTGATTTCAGTTTCTTTGCTTTTGCTGCTATTATTCAAAGTTGTAATGTTATTTCAAGTCCTTCTGAAACGGCAAAATCTCAGAGCATCAATCACACAGAAATGCTCTTGTGTGCCTGTTGCTGAACAGAGATTTCCCAAACCATGCATTTTGCAAATCCCTGTGCTCTAGCTGCCAGCTGCAGACTCTCAGTCATTATAACCACACATTTTCACACTAGACATATTACTCATCTAAAAAGTCACCACCCGTTTGTACCAACACATCAGCCTCTTCAGTGCCTTTTGGGATGTTGGAAAGCAAGTGCTAGCTCACCCTGTGAGGAAACTATGCTTAAAATTAGGTGACCTTGAATCCAACTCACATTGCATCTGAGAGTCAGAGCTCCTCTTTCACCAGTCTATCAACCAGAAATTTCCAAATTCATTTTTTTCTTTTAATACTGCAGTACTGAACTTTCTTCTGACTTCACAGAGGCCAGGATCTAAGACCCAGCTCTAATTTGCCATGCTAGGTTGCACTGCAGGGAATTTATCCAATTCTCATTTCCTGCCATTCTGTGGAGAATGGTTCCAGAGGCTAATTCTCCTCTCTAGGATCACATGCTTTCCATGTTTGTTCTTCTGAACAATACACTTGTGCACAAAATGAGAGCTTTCTTTTTGTAGACATTTTAAAAGCCGTAGACATATGTTGCTTAATTTAGAAATGGCTGTGGTCTTGAAAGAGATGCATCAGGACATGAAAAAAAGCAAAAAAGCACCACTCTGTACATTCTCCTATTACCACTGCATTAGAACAGAACTGGTGCCAGTAAAGGCACCGTTTAAGATTTGAATATCCATTAGTTTTACATCAAGAAATCTTGTATACTGTGGTTTGTGTTCTGTGTGTCGCTGCCATTCGAGCTGCCACCTCAAAAATCTGGTTTCTTTCTCAGAATGAAGGTATCATAAAAAAGAGTACATGATTCATTTACATTTTATATGACCTGGTAGTTCTGAAGTGTTTTTATTCTGTAATGACTTGCATTTCTTAATGAGTTCTTCAAATCACTTTTTACATTTTTTATATGCATTTACAAACGCTAATCTGTCTCTTGCTGCTAAAAGATAAAAAAGGTTGTAAAGGAGACCCAAAACTGAAGACCTTTGTATGACTGCTGAATTCATCTCTATGCAAACATCATATCCATAGAGCTCACCAGAGCCTCCAAAGGTCTCCACAGACTCTAGTTAGTGGTGGCGAAGCTATGGCACGCATGACACAGTGGGCTGTTTGTATGATTGAAAGCTCTAAAAGTTCGCCATCAGTCACTGCCCTGTGTGATTGGCTGCCTCCTCCAGCAATGTGAGAAATACTAGTGAAAATCACAGCCTGTTATTTTAAGAGTAGAATCTCTTAGAGGAGCATGAAGTACCTATATTCTGCACTTATAAGGAAAAAAATGAAGTAGCGAGGGTTGTTTCATCAGAACCTAGCTTTATTATTAATGATAAAACTACTTTACTGTCAGAATGAAAATGTCGATGTACAGTTTGGCTTATACTTCATGTTTGTTTGTTTGTTGAGACAGGGTCTCACTATATAGTCCGGGCTGGCCTTGAACTCACTTTGTAGCCCAGGCTGGCCTTCAACACACCACAATCCTCCTGCCTCAGCCTCCAAAGTGCTGGAATTACAGGCATGCTCCACCATGCCTGGCTTTTACTTCACATTTTAGATGTTTATGTATAAAATAAATGGAAACAAGAATATAACTTTGTGTGTCTGTCTGACTGTGGAAAGATGGTAGGAAAGAAGAGAGAATATGAGAGGGAAAATCAATGAGTAAAATCAAAACACGGTACATTCTTGTCAGTTGACATCTTTGATGAAACATTAAATATTTGTTTTTTTAAGAAAATATATTTTTACATGGTACAAAATTACCTTTTTTTTTTACAGTATCGGGGATTGAACCTAGGGGCTCACACTGAACTACACCCCCAAACCACCACCACCCTTTTCTTTAGTATTTCTTTTGAGACAAGTATCACTAGCTTGCCCCAGCTAACCTCAAACTTGAGTGCTTTTAGGGATGTTAACTTTTTAATTCCAGGGGCCAGGAATCTAGCTCACTGGCCTAAGCACCTGCCTGGCAAGCACGAGGTCATGAGTTCAATCCCCGGTGCTGCAAAAAAAAAGAAAAAAAGAGAGAGACCTGGGAACTTTTTAATTCCGTCTATTTGTCATAATCTGTCTATTCCTTGATAATACTGGACTTATCGTTCATTACTGGGAATAAGACATACATTTTACATTTGCATTGCTTCTATTTATAAAACTGAGGCACTACATTTTGCAATTCTTTCTGTACCTCACCAAATTCATAGATATGTTGCTTAGCTCAGTTTCAAAACTTTAAAAATAGAAAAAGAGTATGCCTTCTACACTTGACTGATCTCATTTTATTATTTAATCCCATACCTGTGGATAAGCATTATCAACTACATCAACTGCATCAATCAGTCTTTTCTTGATTATGAGGGAGCAACCAAGATACATACATTTGGCTCTGCAGCAAGAAGAAAAGGGATAATTTCCTATGGTTAAATGTGCATGAAATTAGTAGTCTATTATATTTCACTGGAGAATTTGTTGGAGATAACCTTTCTCTTGGAATAAACTTTGCCATGCAGGAATAATTTATAAATGGCCTTGTACTGAACCAAAAAAGATACAGAGAACTAGCTTCTTCATATTAAACTAGAATCATATTGCCTCTAATGGTAATTATTTCTAAGAACAACTTTTAATAAACTGTATTCTCAGTATCAGGCCAGAAAAAAAAACTAGTAATATCACATTTGCTTCCATCATTGTTAAATATACTGTTCATTTTCCAGTCTTTGATAATGGATTCCAGTTTGATCAATTTCTTATGATCTCTTTTACTTTGCTTTTAATTTCCCTCTGTATATTAAGTGTAACTCTCTTGTGATATTTATGCATGATCTTTTTTACAGCAGCAACCCAGCTCATCGATACTACCTTGCAACCGATCCAGTCACCGGAGATTTGTACGTTTCTGACACTAACACCCGCAGAATTTATCGTCCAAAGTCACTTACAGGAGCAAAAGATTTGACTAAAAATGCTGAAGTAGTCGCAGGGACAGGAGAGCAGTGCCTTCCATTTGATGAAGCCAGGTGTGGGGACGGAGGGAAGGCTATAGAAGCAACACTCATGAGTCCCAAAGGTACTGGCAGTTATCAATTTGGGGGTTTCTTTTTATTAAAAAGAGAAAAATGGAAAATGCAGTTAGTGCCTGATTGTGTTTAATGCTGAGTCGTACATTTTACCTTCAACTCTGTTCTGGAAAGCTGTTTCACATCTAATGTTTTAAAAAGCCATTTAGCGTGAAACTGCTGGAGTCGTAAGTTGATTTTACAGTAAATATTAGGCTCTTAGAATTATGTGTATCATCATACCATTTTTTCAACATTTCAAAGAACGAAGCAGCTACTGTATATTATTCCGGTCACATCCTGTTAAACTTCAAGGAAGTGTCCAGATTCTTTCATTGTCCTGGAATTTCTTTGTCATGAGTGAGTCCCCGGCCTTTTTAAAACCATCACTAAGCAACCCTATGAGCTCCTACCCACTTCAGAACTGTTAAACTTTTGTTTCTATGCCATGGGAAAAAATGCTTGCTGTCAGGAATTTTCAGAGGTAACAGGGGCTAAAATTCTGTGTGATAAAGGCTTTTAAACCAGTCAAGATTGGCTCCTTACTTGTGTATTAAGCCATTCATTATAATGTTTTTTGGTTCAGAGACCTTATGTTTTCATTATAGATAGTGACTATAATGTGAACAAGGACTGAAAAAAGTACTTGGTATACTGAATTATTCATAAGAGCAGATTTCATTGTACCAAGGTCAACAAATAATGCACACTGGCTTAGATCTATTTTTGTTAGAATATTGTTACTATAAGTTGATTAACAGAATTTGAATCTCTATAATTTACAGACATGATAATTTGATACTCAAAATATAGAGGTACCACATCTATAATTATAAATGCCTGTATTGATTTTTTTCTAATGCTTCTGCAATTAACAGTCTTCCCTGCTACCTGATACTCATGTTATCACTGAAGTCAAATACTGAGTTTTGTGATGGTTGTAAGAGTTTAATCAAAATTAATTGTTTTTGAAAACTTAGTAACACTTACTTCTCTTGAATAAAGGAATGGCAGTTGATAAGAATGGATTAATCTACTTTGTTGATGGAACCATGATTAGAAAAGTTGATCAAAATGGAATCATATCAACTCTGCTGGGCTCTAACGACCTGACATCAGCCAGACCTTTAACTTGTGACACTAGCATGCACATCAGCCAGGTAGCTAAAATATACGCTGAATTATTTTCTTCTAAGTGATTTGATTTGCTGTGTCCATAGACTCTGGTGGCACCATATTAACTGCATGCACTGGTGTGACAATGGTTATGATAAAGTTGTTCTATTTGCATGTAACTCAGGAGCTAATAAAAATTATTTTCTTCTGTAAGCCTGTATTTGATGAATTCAGTGAAATACAGAGCAATTATCACTAAGAGACGCTAAGCATTTGTAATAAAATACCCACAAATTAGCAACATGCAGATATTTCAAAAAGAACAAATTCCTAATCTTTTGATTGCATGGGCTCCTTGAGTAATAGAGAAACCTCACTATGATTAGTCCCCAAGGATTTATATTTAGAATTATGAATTTTACTATTAGCCTGATAGAAAACACAATGGAATACTATTATATTCATAACCTAGAAAGTCTGACATTTGGGGGTTATCATTACTGCTGTAAAGAACGGATGTGCTCATATCTCAGTGATATCTGTTGACTCACTACATAGACGATCATTTGCTGTTTGGCTATAACAAGCAAATCTTTCAGTGTGCTGCATTTTTAAATAAAATGTTATTTCCTAACATTTGTCTCCACTAGGAATTTTTAGGTTTATTTTACTGAGGCTAGTGAAAAACAATTTTAAAACAGTTTATCAAATTAAGGCTAATTTCCCTGCATGATCTAATTTACTCTTCTGGCAAATTAACTGCAGTGTAGTAACTGACTAACCAGACCATTTCTTTCTTTATTAAGGTACGTCTGGAATGGCCCACTGACCTAGCCATTAACCCTATGGATAACTCCATTTATGTCCTGGATAATAATGTAGTTTTACAGATCACTGAGAATCGTCAAGTTCGCATTGCTGCTGGACGGCCCATGCACTGTCAGGTTCCTGGAGTGGAATATCCTGTGGGAAAGCACGCAGTACAGACAACACTGGAATCAGCCACTGCCATCGCTGTGTCTTATAGCGGGGTCTTGTACATTACCGAAACCGATGAAAAGAAAATTAACAGAATAAGGCAGGTCACGACAGATGGGGAAATCTCCTTGGTGGCTGGGATACCTTCAGAGTGTGACTGCAAAAATGATGCCAACTGTGACTGTTACCAGAGTGGAGATGGCTATGCCAAAGATGCCAAACTTAACGCACCATCCTCCCTAGCCGCTTCTCCAGATGGCACGCTGTATATTGCAGATCTAGGAAACATTCGGATCCGAGCTGTGTCAAAGAATAAGCCTTTACTTAACTCTATGAACTTTTATGAAGTGGCCTCTCCAACTGACCAAGAGCTATATATATTTGACATCAATGGTACTCACCAGTATACTGTAAGTTTAGTCACTGGAGATTACCTGTACAATTTTAGCTACAGCAATGATAATGATATCACTGCTGTGACAGACAGCAATGGCAATACCCTTAGAATTAGACGAGATCCAAATCGGATGCCTGTTCGGGTGGTGTCTCCAGATAACCAAGTGATATGGTTGACAATAGGAACAAATGGATGTTTGAAAAGTATGACTGCTCAAGGACTAGAATTAGTTTTGTTTACTTACCATGGCAATAGTGGACTTTTAGCCACTAAAAGTGATGAAACTGGATGGACAACATTTTTTGAGTAAGTACATGAAAATTCTACTCTGATTATAAAATACTGTGATGTATTAATATAATAATATAATCTTAAGGGCCAGAGGGAACCGTATTCTTTATGGCCTCGAGCTCCTATAATTTTTGGATCTCTTTCACAAAAAAGACAAAATTATATACAGGCGCTTGAAAGGGACCCATGCAAGTGAGAAGCCCTAAAGATTAAGTATAATTTAGCCTCATGGCAAATTTATCTTTGCTTTAGGCAGACTTGATGTATGAGCATTGTGCTTTAGACAGAGCCAGTATATTAGTGGAACTTTCAAGAAACAACTATAGCATAGGTTTTAGGCATAAAACCTTTGACTTTATATTTGCCCACTTGATAAAGCTGATGCCAGCAGGAGCTTTTATTGAGCAAAACCTTCCAAAACATTTACACTGAACTTTCCTGATTACATTAGTACTACACACATTATGCATACCAGATAGAAGGGCTTGACCTGAGTGCAATGGCACACGCCTGTAATCCTACTGCTTGGAAGGCTGAGGCAGGAGGATTGTGAGTTTGAGGCCAGCCTGGGCCATATAGTGAGTTCAGAGCAAACTTGGACTATATAGTTTTACCCTGTCTCATAAAAACAAACAACAACAAAAAAGAAGGGCTTAACTTTTTTTTAATCAGTTATTGGAAAAGCTAAACTGCACTTTGAAAAACCTTGCAGCTAAATGCAAACCAGGAGTGTCAGTTGCCATCTGAAAGCGCAGGAAAAGGTCTGAGGCTTATTCATCTCGAGTATTTTGCCAAACATCTGGGGTAGTAGCCCAGGCCATATGTTAAGCGGAACAGTCACATTTTTGAGGTCAGTAAAAATGAAGTGAAAATTGGCCCCTGTATGTTTTATGGCATATGTACTTTGCAGTGAGTACATGTAGAAAATCATTTTCAATTGCTTGTTCGCTTGACTAACATAGCACAGGCCACAAAGGGAAATTAGATGTACCAAAATGGCATGTTGACAAATGCAAAATAATCCTTAGAACGAATATTGAGCTCCTTAGTGTGATTTTTACAATGATATGCTAAAGCAAAAGTATTTTTCTCCAGGAGCATGCCACTAAAATTACAGTAAACCTCGGTAGAAAAAGTGATTCAATATACAAATATTTTCTGTACAACTTCTGTGGAATGGATCTTATACATAAAGCTTAGTTCTTCTGTAGCTCAATTGCTTTTCTTTTTTGACAGATTCCCTTTTAATAAAATGAATGTTACCCAGCAGCATGATTTTGTCAGAGGAACAAACCTTTTCAATTGAATTACATTAAAATTCTGTTCTTAACATTCCTTTTGCTCATTTTACGATCGCAATAGGAAAGGAATAAATTGGAAGTTAATGGAAAGCACTTCCTTTGCAAGGCTTTCAAAGTGATAGCAGGCTGTGTTGCCAAAGAGGTAAAAACGAGCATGGAAAAAGTGCTACCATCACGTGAGACTGGGCAGGAGAGCTGCTCTGATTATAAAATCTTCAGGAAATGATGGCTGCTTGGCTAGGGTTTCACGTTAATTGAAAGTAGGAAAGAAACATAAAGAAATAAGTTTTTAGTGACGACTAAGACGCAAGCCCTGCTCTGTGGGCCATTTTTGAATGTGACCTTATTTATTCCAGGAATCGAACTACTCAGAAGTTCATCATGTGACTTAATACTGACACATGAGCTTCCTGCAGCAGACATGATGATTTCCTTAAGACCCACAAATTTAATCCATCTAGGAAAGTTAGAGGACTTCATGGTGGGGTTGATGTGAAATAGTTAAAGCAAATCTGGGGATTTTTTTCTTTTAAATGATAGCACACAAGAAAACATATTGCTCTGTAAGAGAATACCATCATAATTTCTAGTCAGGTATCAGCAGGTGGCTAAAGTAGGAGTTGGGTTGTGTTGGCAAGCCAGTCTTGTGAATATAATGGGAAAGCATTGTTTTAAATTAATCTAAACACAATGCAGTCATATCTTCACAAGTAACAAACTTGTTACACATCATATTGAAGTATATCTAGTAAATGGCATACCCAGATAAACCACAGGAAAAGTATTCCAAAATGCCTTATCAAAACATCTTATCAACTGTAACCTCGCAATTTTTTCATATATAAATATATATATGTGTAGGATATATGTATATACATATACTCATATTCTAACAATATGGTACTTTAACAAACCAGTGTTTCAAGAATAACTTTTCTAAAGGTAACAGAAATGTTATTTTTCAGAAACAGCATTTTTTTCTCCACATATGTGTAGTAAAAACATGATTTAAAATGTCTAAGAAACATGTATGTCTTTTATGAAAGTAGAAGAGTTCTAAGAAATTTAGAATCATCATGCCAGAATGACAAATGATCCTTTTTTTTTATCCCATGCATTCTTACAGTGTGGCTAGGAAGAGCAAGGGTACACTTCTATGGATAGAACCATAAAATACACCCAGAAATAAGAGCACAGAGAGAGAAGAGTGTATGCCTATCAGGCAGGCCTTCCAGAAGCACACCTTATTCTCAAGGAGCAACATACTTTGTGGATGTCTGAGATTACAGACAGGCAAACTGAACTCCTGCTACTCATCACAAGGACCTTACTGACAGTTTCTGCTATTGTGTCCTGATGCAGGCAGGTAGTCGAACAGAGGCAGCAGGACCCCTGAATCCTTGTCAGGCGTCCTTTGTTTTAGTAGTAATACTCCAGACTCCTGGAGTATTAGTACATGTCTGTAATACCTGCCTTCGTATTTTTGTAGTACTGCATGTCTAATTTAGACTTGTCAGGCCTCTTGGTAAGTTCATAAAGAAAGTATTTGACAGGCTTGATGATGGCTAGATTTTTACCAAAACCATAAAGAGATTGTAAAAAAAAAATCATTTCCTGTTGAAAGGCTCCAGTTTTCTGACTTTTATTGCATCAGTTTCTTGAGCTAATACATGCTCTGTAATCATCTTTCTGCATAAATATCTTGCATAGAAAAATTAAACAATTTAGTCTAAATTCCCATTTGTATGTGTGCAGCTTTCTAGATAGACTAGTACCTAAAGAGTTTGGAGATTAAAGCTCTTAAAGGATAGAAACAAATGGAAGAAGACCTGGAAACAGTGAATTGCCTGCTGATAAAATTATAGTTGCCCTACCAAAGAAACTTTACAAGAGAATGAGCTCAAATTACTTACCTTACATGTTTTTACTTTGTTACTGTTTTTGTTAGTAGTAATTTTAGTGTATAATTAGCATGTTGCAGTATTGGTGTGACATTGCTGTGAGTACAAAATGAAATGTGAAAGGATTTTGTAAAACAAAAACTATTGCATTGTCTTTGTGGCTCCCACCACTCCTGGAATGTTGCATTGCACGTAGAACTCTCCAGAAGCTATTTGTTGAAAGATGGAACATAAACCAAAGATGTAGACTGATGAATATTTATTTATAGAGAAGAGTCTGATAAAATCTACAGCTCAGTCTTTCGAAAGCTCCATTGAAAGAACACTATTTAAATGCTCTTGCCTTATAAGATAGTTCAGAGCTGTGTACTAGCTGTTGATATGGAAAATATTAACACTTCCCATTCTTATTGTTGATAAATTTATTTAACCAATATTATGTTTTCTTACTTTCATTATAAAATAAGAGCTTAATCTTGTTATTCAAATAATTTTAAAAGTACTTCATATTGGTAGTACTTTATTCTAAACTGTTGATCTTAAGGAGTAAAAACAAAACGTTTTCAGTTAAATGCAATTAAAAGTATTCTATTATTGTATCTAGTATCAGAGAGGATTCTGGGAAAAGGAAACCTGGCTTCCAACTTGAGCTTCTTATCAGTCACCAATAAAATAAGCAGGTGACTCTTTAGATGAAATACAGTAGTGTAGCACAAGAGTCTTCATTTGAAAAAGTAGACAATTTCTTTTAGTTGTAGTTTTGTCACTATTGTGATTCAGTAGGGAAGTGGTTGACATCTTTGCACTTGCTGGTACATGTGAGTGGTATAACAGGAGAGAAACAGTAGGTATCATATGTTTTATAGCTCAACTTTGAAAGCACTGAGTTAGACTAGTATGACTCATGAGCTGAACAATTATTACTGATTACCTCCCCTTGCATGGACTTGCTGGACAAAAAAAAAAAAGATCACCCAGGTCACGGGGTCACCTTGTGTGATGACACTGTGGTGGGCCTGGTTCCATGCATTAGTCTTAAAGAACTGTTCAAGTTGCTCTCCATATCACTTAAAAACAATTGCCACAGCCAAAGTCATTCCAAGGCACCAAAAAGATCTCTTATTATTTAAAAAGTTCATACCCAGAATGAAACCATTGTTCTTACACTTGAATGCACACATAAACAAATCCAATGTATTGAATTGGACAACAGAATAAATGATTTACTGGTAAATGGCGTTTCACAGTACTCTGCTTGCCTACCCACCTAAAATACAAACTAGACCTATCTAGAGGCTCTTCTGTTGGGTTAAAGACGACAACATGAAAATAAGCTATGAATTCTGGCTAATATATACAGGCACACCAGAAGGTCAGTGGTGGTTTTTTTGTCTTGGGACTTTGAATATTTGGAGCTCTGTATTTGTGAAGCTGACTCTGTGATCTTTTGTGAGCTATATTCAGATTCACAGAGCAAATAAATGAGTTTCAGCTTTTACCCATTTGTGTAGGTATCTATGGGTCTCTAGTTTCTCATTTGTGTGCTTTATTGTCCCTCATTCAAGCTTCGCAATTTCAGAATGAGCTTCTGAATCATTTCTTTGTAATGAACTTAACTCGGTGCCCATGGCAAATCACGGCTCCCACCAGCATCCGTTCTGATACCCTGAAATAAACGGGAGCATGGGAACAGGGACCTCAGAGGAAAGACAGGCAGTGTGAGTAGTGCTTGTGCTATCCTGAGGACACTTAAATTCCTGTCAGTGTACAGAAAGCTCAGGTAAGGTGGGAAAACTCACTGATAATTATTCCAGATTACAAAAGATGTGCCCTTTCTTTTTGAAAGTGAAGCATGCCTAAAAGCTCAGCAGCTGTGCTATACAGTGTTCTCCTTATATATGCGCCTCTGAAGTAGCTTCTGATGTGAGAGAAGCTGCAGAGGGACCTTCCACGGCACAATACTGAGAGGATAATCTCTCCCTTGAAGGGCGTCTGACATCCAATCCTGAAAACCCAAGACACTGAAACCACGAATCATTGTTATTTCTCCCAAAATACTGCGTTAAAAAGTAACCTCCCCAAAAAAAAAAAACAGCTGAGCCCCTCATTTTATAAACTTGTAGCTAAAACTGGTGCTTGGTTCTTCTTTATTTTCATCTTTTTTCTTTCTTCATGAAAGAAAGTATTTAGGAGGGATGACCTGTCTGAGATTTTATCAGCAGGTCACTTAAAATCACAGAAAAATTCTAAGGTTGATTTACATGTTTTTGCTGTTTTAATTGCTGAATAATTTTGCCTTACATTTTTTCAGAAGAATGTTCTCTGGGATGTTAGTAAAAAAAAAAAATGTGTAGGCAATTGAATAAAGTAGCTGTTGTATGTTTCAAACACTAACTTATTAAGACAATACTTTTATTGAATTAATTTATTGCAATTCCCTTCTGCAATCTAGTTTTTAAACATAATAAGATCTGTCCAGATTTCAAAGGAAAAAAGAAAATGAGGAAAATATATATTATTCAGATTAGTTGAAAAATCACCCCCTCCCCCAAATATGTAAAAGCTGAGAAGTCAGATTTTCGAAGTTTTGCCTTGGAACGGATCAAGAGTTGCAAGACTATATGAACTCTTCCAGGGTGTTCCAGTTCTAGGTTCTAGAAGTGCTAAATTGTTCCATAATGGAGCACTAAATGCAACTTCCAAGAGTCAAATTCCTTCTCTAATTACGTACCTATCTAAATCTGTAGATGCTACGTTAGCCGCCTGTCTGTGTACATCAAGAGTTTACCTTAGAAAGTGACTACCAAGTGTTTTATCCTGGACTAATTTATATACCTTGCCACATAAAACGATTTAGAAGAGATTTACACATTGACAACCGACACGCAAGAAGTTTTTATTTTTTATAAAAGTTAAAATGTGTCATATTTCCGGCTCATTCCTAGGATAGCAAAATAAAAGCCACTCCGATGTCCTGTTACCCTAATTCCGCAGCTTCATGTGGCAGTATATTCCATACAGAGTGAGCCCCTGACTATATTCCCAGTTCCTGGAGTGGTTTCTGAAGACCTGGATGTGGCAAATGTCACTGAGTATGGACACTGCATTCATCTTTCCTTCTGAATTTCTCCCAAGTAGAGGAAAGAAATCTAGGGGAAGAGATAAGATGGTTGGGGATACTGTCCACAGGATTCAAGTCTGTCAGAGTCCTCACTTGGCATTCTTCCCATCCTTCACCACTACTAAGTCTCATAAAGTCAACCATTTACACACTCCAAACCAGTTTTCCATAAAGGGGCACATGGTATACAGCCGTAATCTCAGGATTCTAGGAAACTGAGACGCAAAACTTAGACATTCTAGGAAAATGTTATAATGTAGAGGTGCAAAACGGTTGAGTATATAACTGTTCCTAGAGAAACCCAAAAAATATTTAGGATGACCAATCCTTAAACCTTAAAACCTAACAGAAGGTCAGAATGTTTTTATACAGTCGTTATTTGTAATTTAGAACTTGTGAGAAAGGTTATACCCAGGAGTTTCTCTTCACTTACATATGTGTGTGTGCATATTCAATTAAAGATTAGTTCATTTATACTTTATTAATTAAGTAAAAAGTTCTATTTTTGACATAATTTTTAAGGCATAACTCATTCTCCTTAATACAAAGATATTCCCACAGGCTTGGTGAGTCCCATATGGGACTGGTCCAGGCAACACCAGTACCCTGGGAAACACTTTTTTCCAAAAGCAGGTACGCCACCTAAAGGAAAATGAAAGGCTTGTAAGTGCTGCATGGTAAAGGCAAACTGATTGACAAAATACTACATTATTTCAAACTTCTTCGGCATCAGGAAGTTGGGAATTTTAACTGTGTGCTTGGTCATCATGCATTTCCTATGTACCCACTAATATCCCAGCATTTATTTTCGCTCATGCACTCATCCCTTCAGTACACATGTTCCAGGTGGTACCTTAGTTGCTGGAGGATGCAGAGCAAAAAGACTCATCCCCTCCTTTCAAGGACCTCAGAGTCTCACTCAAGAGACAAGATAAGTAAATGATTAAAAGGTAAAACTGAGAGAGTTACTCAGCATACTGCGTGGGTACAAAGGGGCCTTATCCATAGCCAACTGAGGCTTGGGGACAGGGATGTTGCAAGAAACACTACCCAAGAGAAGTTATTTTTAAATTCAGCCTTCTAAGGTGTGAATAAATGTTAGCAAGAAGCAGTTGAGAGTTGCAGGGCAAAGGAAAGCCTATACTCATCAAGACACAGTAGGATTTAGAAGAAACATGCATTTTAGAATAACAAGAGCATGGAGTGTGTGTGGGGTATAGAAAGATGAGACTAGAGGAAGAGGTGGAGGGGGATCTCAGCGCTTACATTTGTCCTGAGCAGTTGAACTGTCCGGCAGAACCTCCACCCTGAGTAAACAGGATTCAGTTACAGGAGTTTAACAGGGAAGCAATACAGTCAATCCGATGACTGTACAAGGATGGATTAAAGTAGAAAAGTGGAAGGTTTTTGGGGGGGTGTTAGGAACCAGGGAATCTAGGTAAGAAACAAAGGACCGGACCTGGGACAGACACTGAGATAACAGAAAAGAAAGTAGATTGATTATCAGGAGATGAGTATCTCATGATGACTAATTGCAGTATCTGAAGGGGAAAACAGATCTCTGATGAGTCCCTGATTTCCCAATTTAGGTGGAGAAGCGAATAGGGAAATACTTGAGAATAAGCATGCCTGTAGACAGCAACTTAGAAATAAAGAATTTCAAGTTTAGAAATTATAAATTTGAGCTTCCCATAGTATAGTCTTACATGTGGTTAAAAAAATGTCTGGATAGAACTTGGAGAAGCCAATTCTAGAGAATGGGAATGTGAGAGCTGTTTAGAGAATTAAAGTTAAGAATGTGAATGAGACCACACTCACTGAGGGAAAAAGTGTAGAATTAATAACCAGCAGGAGGAAAATGTGAGTCATGAATATAGACTAGAGTTTCCTGTGGCTTGCTATTCAAGGCAATGATTGTCAGTATTTGAGTCCACTCTACCACTGGATTCTGTATCTGAGTTTTTCAAATCTGCCCCCCTCCATTTTCTCTTTTAAAGTCTGTGAATAGACAGTGTTATGAATTGAATATTCTTTCATTTTTAGGTTCTAAATTTCTCCACCATTGCTTTTGTTTTTTCTCCTTGTTCTTTGCTGTTCACCCTAGTTTTCCAGTTCATTCGTTCCTTGATGCTACTCTCTTTCTGTACTGTATGTGTTCTTTTCTTTTCCTGAGGAGCTGTATGGGTTGACTTGAAAAGGCACCCAAGTAAACTGAAATCGTGGGCTACTGTTCTGATTTTGTCACTTCATACATTGTGACCTGAGCAACCCATAGTGCCTCTCTGGACTTCTGTGCCCTCCATTATAAAACAAAGGGCTTTTTCATTAAAAATTCTGCTTATTCTAAAAAAACATGTGAGTCTACTGTTTCTCCTCAGCTTATCTCAGGGCCCTGTCAAAGCTTAACAGTGGCTCACCTAGAATCCTTTGAGCCTCTCAGATAACTGCTTCTACAATGCCCTGTCTTGGATGCTTTTGGCTCAAGTCCTGTGAATTTCAGGCTAAGTGCTATTTTGTTGGTCCTCCCTGATGTAGTAATGGTCATGTAAGGAAAGAGGCATTGGTCACTTTTCTGGAATGCGATCCTCAGAAAGAAATAACATTTCTGGGACAGTCTATCACTGTGCTTAGTGTTTAGAAGGACTGGACTTGAGATCAGAGAAGAAAGTCTATGCTTGTCTATGCTCCTCAGAACTCATGTCATCTGGGGGGTTTGGAGGAAAAGAGGGGGAGTAGCAACTTGACTGCATACTGCTGACTTTTATGGCTTCATGGAGCAAAGCATAGGTCAGAATCTGCCCCAACAGGCAGACCTTCTAATGAAATGCAGCAGTGGCAAAAAAATCTAAATTGGTGTTAGCCACCCTCTATTCAGTTTGCAGTCCTTGCTCATCACAGTCCTCTTGGCACTTGAGACAGAAATCATGTAAAATAACACCTATTTTGTCTTTCTTATTTTATACTTTTCCTGTTATTTTTGGTAATACATAGGTAACTGTGAACTGAGTATCAAATGACCTCATGGTCTTGGAGTTGGTGAGTTACTCTGCTTACCTCAGTGATGGAAGCATTTTGCTTTCCCTATCCATAACTCAACTTTTGAGGACTTCTTCATGGTAACTGCTACTAAAGTCAAAGAAATTATGAGTTGTCTATGAGATAATTACTAAAGAATGTTCAAGTATACAGTCTTTCATATCAGTGTTAAAAATCACAATTACTGCCATTAGAATTCCAAATCAGCCCACCCTTAAAGCATTTTGTTCTGCTTTTGCTATTTATACACATCTTTCATCAGAAATGAGAACCAAGGAGTGAGTTACAGAAAATGTTTACTTCTGATAGGGTTAGTAACGTTGTTCTGCTTTACCACAATGACAGATAAGAAGTGACTACAAACTAGCACTGTGGAAAAAGAATTGCCATAGCAGATGGCAACCTTGAGCAGTATTTTTGTTTTTGTCAGCTGTTAACCTATGAAAGAAAATTTAAGAAACTCTTAAATGGAAGGAAAGGTTCTCTGCATAAGGAGGCTAGTGAAAAGGGAACTAAGTCTTTGATGGAAGAGCTTGCTGAAAGTCAAGTTTGAAAGCAAACCCACTTAGCAGTACTCAGAGCAGGGTGCTGGGGTGACACTGGGGCAGTGAGAAAGGGCCAGTCGTGACTGCACATGAGTGTTTATTCCATGTGGATGCCTCAGAATGTTCCCAAACCAAACTCTGCTGCTGTCTTGCCGACAGGCTTAGTTACTGTGACTGTAAAATGCAGTCAGGTGAGTACGATACCGTTAGCCGGCTCTCATTCCCTCTTCTATAGGTGAACAAACAGAGGTTTGGAGGAAAGTACTGCCAGTGTCTCAGGAGGAAATACAGAAGGATCTCTCTTCTTATAGACAGACCAGGTCAGTGTCAGGCTACTTCATAGACCCAACAACCAGCAAAAGGACAAAGGCCATATCACTCCTCACAGTAGCCCCAGCCCTGCAGTTACAGTGGCTTCTCTCCTCTGCTTCATGTATTTCTCTAAAGTCTTACTGTGATTTACACATATTTTTCCCAAAAACAGAAGATAATTTTAAAAGTATGCATTTGGTTAAAGAGACCATTTTATGGGGATTCACTGAAGACAATAAATCCTGCTGTTAAGCTTTAAAGGAAGTTTTCAAAAACTGCAAATTATTTCCACTTGAATAAATTTGCAGGACCAATAGTCTGTTGACATAGGCTTGGTAACAGTCTAGGTTACTCAGTTTTTCTCTCAGTTGAGGTGCTATTGGAGATGCTTAAGTAGATAAGTATAATTGTGTTTGAGAAGATTAATTTGGTACCAGTGAGTATGTAGAGGCAAGGAGACCAGTTGTAAAAATTTAGAGAAGCTCTTGGAATGGAAAAATAAATATCTGAGAGATATTATAAAGGAAAAATTAAGAATTTGGAATTTCATGTGTGTAAGGGGAGGAGAGAGAAAATGTCACATCAGAGTGAGCACATTTTCAATTGAGAATGAGGCCTCAATTCTCTGTGGCTTTCGTTAATAATCCCACTGCTTAAGGAAACTTAAAAAGAGATTTAAAAATATTCCACAAAGGCTAAAACAGCAAGTCTAGGCAAAAAGGCAATCAAAATTAAAGACAAACAAATAGATAACCATCAAATAAGGGCATCCCATTAGTGAAAGAGCAGAAGGTCACAAAGGGCCTGGGGGAGACTGCTTTTTCCAACAAGAGCCTTTTGTGGAGAGGGGTCAGGAGGGAGCAGAAAAGAATGTGCTGTGTGATGAATTTGGAGCTAGGAGGCTAAGACCAGACGAGTGGAATGGAGAGCAAGAAGTTGATGTTATATTCAAATTCCCTAGAGCCTACTGCATTGTAAATTCACAAGGCTAACAAAAGAAAACTACATCTCTAATATACAAGGAGGGCAGGACTAGTTCATCACTGAGGCCAAGTAACAAACATTAAGTTGCACAAAGTTGCACATAAGCAGAGAATGTGTCCACCAGCACATAGTCTGAAGGAAAGGTCTCTCAGTACCTGGGGCTTAAGTATTCCAGAGAACAGAACATTTCCTGGTGGAAATTTTCCTCCCTTTGCTGAGGTGAAGAATGGTCAGTCCGCCATCTCTGGTGGTACCCAAAAATCATCTTTGATGACTTCTTTTTTCACATTCCCTTATCTGGAGTTCCCTGGTCATTTATTTTAATGTCTCTCATCCATCTTTTTTCATTTCTGTTAACAAAGACCCTAATCTGTGAAAAAGTTTTCATTTAACCCTCTGCTGAAATGAAAAAAAAAATGATGATGATAATTTTTTATAAAGCTTTTGTTAGATAAGTCCTAAGAAAACATCCCCGAATATGGTCCTTCAGCATGCTGAGTACTTTGAACTGAAGAGGTAGGAAAAGCCTGAGAAGCAAGAAATTTCTGACTGTCTCCCACCTTCCTCTCTTCTTCCGCATTTCTCCCAGAAGCAAGTGACAGAAATTTGAATTCCTTATCCCCCCAGGAGAGTTATAGAAACTAGAGCTCCTCTCCACATAAAACCTAGAGGAGTCACTGCCTATTTTACCTTCCTGAAAGTAGGGCGTAAGACCCTCATTCCAGAAGCATCCAGCCCCATACCCAGTGGTGAGGTGGGTTAGCAGAATGAGGCTGCAGAGCATGACAGAGAAAAATATGAACCGAAGGGCCTTGCTCTCACACCATTCACCACCCCCACCCACTGAGTGTATCGTCCTTAGGTCATACCTGTTTTGTTCAATGACATGTCTACTTAGCTATCCATTTTTCATCCTAAAAATACATAGCATCCCCTGGGTCTCCATGGCTTCATTTTCAGAGATTCCCATGTCACACACAGAAAAACTTTGACTAAATAAATTTGCTATACTTTGCTCTTGCTATCCTTTCGTTTAGGACTGTCAGCCATGACCCTTGTGATAGCTTTCTACTTTGTTCTTTTAAAGGACTGTCCTTCACCCTGAAATTAGGTCCTTTCCACCTTCAGTATGTACAATTCGTCTTTCTTTGTAAAATGGTGGAGTTGACAAATGGTAATCCTTTTATTCAAAAATCTTATGTTGGTTCCTGATTATTTTTTCCTGGTCTGTAAAACTGACAAGTCTGGGAAATGCTCTCTGCCTAACCTGTCACCCTACTTTGGACTTCTACGATTCAAACCTTTGTCAGCTCCCCATCGTCCCCAGTAGTAAGCGTGCTCAAGACCTCTCTCTGACATACAGTTCCCACAAGGTCCTCTTCTGGCCCTTGCATCTTCACTGCTCCACACCTTGTCTTCACTGTTTTCCTGCCTGGGCTCAGTCTATCTAAACTCCGCATCTGTCCCAGGCCTGGCATCAGTTTCCACTGAGTAAGGCCATTTCCTAGCTCCTCTAAGGTAAAAGCATCTTCTCTCTGCACTGTAATTCCTCTGGTGATCTGTAGAGCTCACGGGGCAGTTGGGTTTGTTCTTTAGTTAGTGTTGTTGTTGTTGTTGTTGTTTGTTTTGGTGTTGAAGATTAAACTCAGGACTCCTGAGCTACATCCCCAGGCCCGGGACACTAATACCCCAGCCTCTTAACTTGCACTTAAAGGTTATTCAGAAACTGACTGGTTAGGAAGAAGCCCTCAGGTCCTCACACCATTGCAGCTTACCTGGTCTTGCTGTGGCAAACACTTCAGCCCTATTAAAGCCTTAACTGAGACACAGCTGCTCCTTGGAAGGCACACATGCAGACTTCCAGGGCTAAACTGTTAAGCTAGGCCACTAAGATGCCAGCTTATCCCTGTGTCATTCCAACTGCACTACCAACAAAGGTCACTCATATTTTTATTTCCCAAAGAACCAAAGGCTAATAGGTTATAATCTGAGTGTTCAGCATCCTGAGCTGTATCTGCATGCTCTCAGCATCCTGTGATACAAAAACACCTGCCCAGCAGGAAATGGAACGTATGGCAGGCCAATGAAAGCTCCAAGTCAGAGGTGGCGGAAATGCTTTCTACAGGAGAAAGGTGAAGTTTCTACTTGAGAGCGAATGAGTTTGGAAAATGTAAACCAGCGAAAGGGCAGGTCAGTGGCAGCAGTAAGAATGAATCAGCAAGCAGCTGGCAGGTAGTATCATATGAAATAAAGTAGAGTTCTCAATTTTAAATCAGGCAGTGTTATTTACAAAAGGGCTAATGGGCCTAGGGTCAGGTGCATAACATTTCCAGGGATGGCCCATTCATGAGATTCAATGAAAGCCTTATCAAGTGATTTAACCATATCATATTTTCATTTTTCCATCTGTAAAATAGGGGAGGGGCAGGGACATGCAGAATAATTTTTTTGTATGGTAGCATTCAAAAAGATGTCAGTTTTTTTTAACCCAATAACATGTTCTTAATATTATCCTATGAGAAATGTAATATGATAAAAGAATTCTACCAAATTTAAGATTGAACTGTAAGCTGATACATCAGTAATTCTGAAAATCGGTTTCACTGCATAAATAAACCTATGCATGCTTGTTTCTTCAAGAGCAATAATGGCTTCCAGAAAGGAATGACAGCAATAAACTGTGTTGGATTTCTTTCATTTATGCCTTAATCTGCTTGGGGCATTTGGGCTGGTGGGGAGGGAAGGATGTTGGCTTTGTTTCTTTAGCTCTGCCTTTTATGAGTCCAAACAATGATTACACTAATGGTGCATTTGCTTACTCTGTCTCCGTCTCTCACTTCGCCCTCCCACGGCCCAGTTCCTGCCGCTGGCTAAGCAGCATGGCAAGTTGTCAGACCACATCAGTCAGGTCTGTGATCCAACTGATACTGTCCCCTCTGCATTAATGAGATCAGCTAAGCACTGGGCAGTGAACAGACCTCCATCTCTTACCTTACTCCTCTCTTCCTTCTGTTCTCAACCATGACACTGCCCTTTCCGAAGCTTCTCCCACTTTATTTGCTAGAATCTTCTCCTAATTACTAGTCACATTTTTTCAAGGCAGATTTTTTAGACTCTAAAAACTCCCTACCCATTTATTCCAAAATACCACTTAAGTACTTTTTTCTGTCCTGTACTCTCATACTGCTCCATGTTTACAATGATTACCATGAGTCTCTCCCACGTTCCCTCTCCTGGTAACTCTTGTGTTTCTCTAATAACATCCATTTTCCACTAACTCTGCTTCTGGGCTTTTTAAGTAGAACATATTTCCAGTCTCTATTCCACTTAAAACTTCTTGTTAATGACGCAGCCTTAGTATCTACCTGAAAATCAACCTTAAGTATATTGTTATATAAGTACTTGTTTTTCATTGAGGGATGGGTTGTTTGTTTGTTTGTTTGAATTCAGACAACACAATCATTTTTGAAATGTTCTCTGGTGCTGCTGCAAATAGAAATGTCATAGAAATTCAATTCTTAGGTCAAATGTTGTATCTATAATGCATATTTATGAGCATAGGACAGTTTTTACAATATATGTTAACATTTAAGTGATAAGTTCCTCGTATTTATATGCTAAAAGAGAGTAAACATATAATAAAATATCAAATAATCATGAAATGTCACGAAAGATTGCATTTCATTTCAGTAAACACAATAAATCATCGTTTGAGATAACACTCATTCTTAAAATATCAGTATAAACAAGACAGGTTATCACGACCATTCAAGTTTGCCATTATAAAGTACGTCCATCATTGAGAAACAAGAAAGTTTTCAGTACCATAGTTGTAGCTCATGAGTAGAGCACTTGTCTGGTGTGCAAGAGGCCCTAGGTTCCCTCCCCAGGGCCACAAAAAAAAAAATCTTTAAAACCTTTTATTAATTTGTTGAAGATGTCTCATGATAGTAGAATAATATTTTACATATGCAAATGATATATATATATATATAATGTTTGTAAAAGTTATATAATACATATTGCACTGTTTTAGAGGATGTAAGTTGATAAAGCTTTAAAAACTCATAACCGTAAATTAAATCTACTTTGTGGAAAACATGGAAGAATACTAAGGAATTTAATATCAGCAAATATGTTCCCTTTGAAACAGTAAATTAGATGTGCAGGAGGATTTTGGTCACACTTCAAAGAATAATATGCTGAGATGGAGAGCTGTTCTGTTTACTCTTGCTCTCACCGGTGAGGTTTTTCTGTGTTAAACAGGCTTTTGATTACTTCAAAGCATGTTTGAAGTCCTCACTCTGCATACCTCATGCACAAAGACAAATAGTCCTCCAAATTTGTGCAGCTGATAATGTTGTACCTTATAAGTAAGAAAAACCTGAAGATTCCTATTAAACATCGCTTGATGCCTCCTTTATTTAGCTATGACAGTGAAGGGCGTCTGACAAACGTCACATTTCCAACTGGAGTGGTCACAAGCCTCCATGGGGACATGGACAGGGCTATCACAGTGGACATTGAGTCATCCAGCCGAGAAGAGGACGTCAGCATCACTTCAAATTTGTCCTCAATTGATTCTTTCTATACCATGGTTCAAGGTAAATACAAAAATAAAATTATAAATTGAATATTTTTAAATGACTCTAGCACCCAAATAGAATATGGCAACCCTGATTTTCTGAGATGAAGCAGAAAAGAAGATGTGTAAACAGAAACCTTTAGAGACAGTGATGGAATAATTTAGCCCCTACATGTTAAAAAAAAAAATATATATATATATTCCAATCATATAAGATACAAATAATGTTAACCTGAAAATAATGTCATTTTCCATTCCTATATAATAAAGCAACTAATTCCAAATCTTCATGTGTCATCAGACCTTTTTTGAGTCATCTAAGATTTCTCCAGAACATACCCTCTCCTCTACTGTCTGAAAAGGCTTCATCATGATATAGTATTTGAATCTGCATGTGATAGAAATTTTATCCCAAATCCCAAGTGCCCATTTTTGTAATATCCAGATTTCCCTTTTTTTTTTTAGCCTATTCTATGGGCGTATGTATTAAATCCACTCTGTATGATGGAACCTCCTGTCATAGTCCTTTTTAAACTAATCTTCAACAAAGCTTGTTTATAATGACATTTGTAATCATGAAGTCACAACTCAGAATAATTATAAATCTGTGTTAAACTTCTTTGACATTTTTTACCTGTTCTATCAAGGAATCTACAATCATCTAAAGGTAGTATTGCTTGAATTCATTTCTTCAGTACTTCCAAACAGTACTATAATATTCTAAAATTTTAAGTTGAGAGTAGCCTACACTATGAGAAGGATTTTGGTTTTATTTTTATTTAATGATTTTATTCATTTTGTGATGCTGGAGATGGAACCCAGGGCCTTGTACAATACCACTGAGATACACCCCTAGCCCAAGAGGGTTGGTTTTTGTTTTATTTTTTGTTTTGTTTTTGTTTTCAGCTTTTTGAAATAGGGTCTCTCTGTGTAGCCCAGCCTGGCCTCAAACTCACTGTGATTCTCCTGCTTCAGCCTCCAGAGGGCTGGGATTACAGTTGTGCACTATCATACCCAGCTTAAAGAAGGGTTTTTTGGTACAAAATATTAGATGGCTCCCTTTTTTCAAATCTGTTTCAGGGGGAATGTATCACTTTATGTTTTTGATAGTCAAGTTATGATAATCTTTCAAAAGGTCTTGATAAAAAATAAAGGAGCAAGTGTAGTTGAGGGGGTCCTTCTAAAATAACCTCAGTGAAACACAAGCCTCTGGAGAGATCACATGCTTGGCTCTTGCAAACTGTTTACTGCACATGGAGGCTCAGCCATCATTTTATCAAGCAAATTAAAAAAGGAAACCTATTAAATTTGAGAAAGACTTTAATTCCCCTAACGTCTGTCCTAAAGTCTGTCCTAAGCCAAACCTCCGACAGTCATGCAATGCCAGCAGTCAAGGCTGTTTCTTACCCTCTAAGAAGATATGGAGTACTCCTTGTTTTTATAAATGTTTCAGTTGAAGTTTTAAAAATTTACATTATTTCAGTGTATAACAAGCCAAATATTCAACCCACATGAAACAGCCTACGTTTTCTGCTTGCTTTTCAGATCAGTTAAGGAACAGCTACCAGGTTGGTTATGATGGCTCCCTTAGAATAATCTACGCCAGTGGTCTGGATTCACACTACCAAACAGAGCCCCATGTTCTGGCCGGCACCGCAAATCCAACAGTGGCCAAAAGAAACATGACGCTTCCTGGTGAGAATGGTCAAAACTTGGTGGAATGGAGATTCCGGAAAGAGCAAGCCCAAGGAAAAGTCAACGTGTTTGGTCGAAAGCTTAGGGTAAGTTCATTGTTGGAGAGTAGAGGAGGCTGTCTAGTCTCCGTGTTGTGTAGATGGCCTGTTCATGATGACAGGACTCATCTGTCACCTTCATCTGCCTCCCAGAGTGTGAGCGTGCCACACACAGGAGTGGAATGCTACCTTACAGAGTGAGAGGAAACATCCATCAGTCTGTTAAGATTGTTTATAGTAAGAATCACCTATTCAGAAATAGCTGAATTATTAAAAATAAATATCTCCCTGGCAAATTAGGGAGTTTTATATCATACAGTCCCAACAAGCCTAGAAGTCAATTATTGTTTTACTGAGGTTATTTTAATAATCTTAGGCTTTTTCTTTACCTGCTGGGTTGACGGTGATGGCTTCTTAGTGTGGAAATGGGAATGAATAAGAATTGCCTGGCCATTGAAAGGTGAATTATTCCTTTGCATTCTCAGTATTTTAAACTACGCTTTGGACACAGTAAGACTACCAGTCTCAGAACCTAACTGCTGCCTCTCTACTATTGATGGAAAACCCTAACTTCCATTACTTTTTATAAGAAATGTGTTATTTCTCATTATCCTAGTGTAATTGAGCTTTACAAAATGTTCTCTGCATTTATTCGTTAGGTGTTTTTTTTCTATTGCCTTACATTATGGACCAAATACATCTAGAAGACAAGCTGTGATTTATGATGCTGTTTGGCAAAGACAACGTAGATTAAATACTGAAACATAGGTTGCAAGAAATCACCTTCAGCCACAATAAACTGAACCTGATTCATTCTTTATATTAGCAAACAAATTTGAGTCCATCAGATAGGTGTACATAATTCTTCCTAACATTGCTTCCCTTGCCATTTAAAAAAAATTACTTAAAATCAAGGAGTGAGAACAAAACATGGAGTTTACCATTAATGTCCTGTTTCTGCACTAGAAATGGCTAAATTATTACCCAAATAGGCCCACATTATTTACTTTGCCAACCCTTCAGGGTAAGAAACAGCAACTACATATTGCTTCTGGCTACTCCCAAAAAATAGAAATGTAGTAAAAAAGAATCAGTGGATCAAACGCAGACTGTATCCAGCTTACAGGTTATATTCAGATCCCACTTCAATTGCAAGTCAGGGTCTGGGACTCTAAATATATGGTGTCTGAAACTAGCACTGTATGTTGCTACCTCATCCATTCCCAGGCTGTGGATCCGGGATGCCCTGGCTCCAATCCTCCCTAGATCCAGTGTGGCAGGCTGCACTGCTCAAGCAGGCTAGAGGGAGGGTAGGTCAGTCAGAGGACTGAGAAGGAAACACAACAGGACACTAGAAGAAGAAATAGGACTGGGGTAAAAGGTAAAGCCAAGTGCAGGAAAACAAGCCCTGTACTTCTTTCTCGTCACTCTTAGATGTCCGTGCTACATTGCCTGAGTGAACTCCAGCCTCTTCCCTTGTCCCCTCCTGAACCCAGGAAGCAGTGGCTGCCTTTGTCTTCATCGAATGCTGCCACTTCCTGCTTCCTCCCTGGGCCCTGGCTCCCTGGCCATTATGAAGTGAAAGCTGTTCACAGGCTTTATTCTGCCTATCCCTGAAGCAAGGACAATAGGCACACACATGGATGGACATGCACACAGTCATGCCGATGGTCAGACGCAGGCACTCATTAGGACACAAAGGCAATGCTCATACTTGTGCTCTCACCGTACATAGCAAAGACAGAGTGCTTAAACAGAAGTCAGAAGATACAGGTTCTAGGTCAGGCTCCACTTTTTCTAACAGTAACCCTTATGGGAAAATCATAACATCTCTGAATCTGTGTTTCCTTATGTATATCGTGATATCTATGTCAGGGGATAGAGTATATATTATCTAGATATATCACAACATGATGATGTGTATGATAGCCATAACTATATTAGTACACTGCCTCTTCTTTACACAACTGTTACAAGAATCAAACAATGTGAAAGTACTTTGAAAATAAAAGACATTTACACATTCCTTAACCTTAACCTAGAAACTTTCAACCACATATGCAAACACTGGATGTTTGTACCCACACAACAGATGCCTAGAGAGGAGTTGTGCAGTGTGCTGGGAAGGAGAACACCAGAGAAGAGGAGGAAGTGGGGAAAGACTTGGTCCACAAGCTGAGCACGTGACATATTGCTTGCTGTTCCTTAGATAAGTTACGTCTCAGTGCACCCCCAGCCCTTGTAACTTTAGTTTTTGAATAAAAAATTAGGCATGAAAGAAATTAGAGTAGAGGAAAAGAAAAAGAACCCAGTCTGAAGCCTGATTCTAAACAAAGAAAATCTCTTTCTTAAGGAAAGAGGGGACTCTTGCACACAGGCATGGGTATTAGTTTCTTCCTTTCTAAATAGCAGACCCACAATGCCTCAGCAAGACATTTCAGAAAATATACTATTTTAAATGGCCCGTGCAGTGATACTGAAAGATTTCCAGCTGATGTTTGATTGTTCTAGAGACAATGCCAAGATCACAAGGGAGGGTTTCTTACTTTCAAGATAAGATTGGATGTGCCAGCTCTGACTGCTAATTTCATTCCTCTGTGGATTCCAGGAGAGGAATTCTAGGGAGAAAGTGAGGCTGTGATAGGCTGGTTTGAGGACACAGTGGTGATATGGTTTTTCATCTGGAGGTTTTGGCATCATGCAGCTGTAGTCACAAACCAAAGCACCAAATCAGAAGTCAGTAGCTGGGTAAAGGTAGTGAAAAGATGGGGTTCCAGACCTTTTTAACCTTCAGCAAGAGCAACTAATCATACCAGACCTGCAGTCCAGATTTCTTTGACTCTAACCAGAGGGAATACTGCAGAGATAAAAGAAAGTAGGGAAAGCAGTAAGAATGACAATACAAACTCAAATCAAGGCAAAGTAAAACAGCAGATGAGGCAATAACAGAGACAGTACTAGAAACTACACAATCAGTGTTTCTGGTTATTCCTAGCCTGGAACAGCCCAAGGAAGGAAAAAAAGAGTGGGGTTTACTTTAAAACACAATCTGAGGAACCCCAGCACCCTAATACAACCATTTAAATATGCAAAATCTCTTCTTTTCTTCCAAATTTTATTTTTGTTACTACACGTTTGCAGTACACGGTGACCATATTCCTTGTGTAGATTTGGTAGGTACAAGTACATGACACATCTTCCTTCTCCTTTCATCCCCTCCCCCTTCCTCTTTTCCCCCTCCCTCCATCTCTTGGTCGCCTTGCCATTTGCAAACAGTCCATCTCCCTCTGCCCTGTTATTTCTACAAATGACTCGAGTTTATCCTTCCTTATGACCAAGTAGTACTCTGTATATGCTGGCACTTGATTCTGCCAATTATCAAGTAATTTGATATGGAATCTTTCTACAGACATTAGAAAAGATAGGGAAGAAGGGCAAGAAAAAAACAGAATTGCGAAAAAAAATGGAGGTAGAGCTTCTGCAAATAGTGATGGGATCAAGAAAAAGAAGGGGGGCGGTGAAAAAAGAGTTAAAATGTTGTGTATGTGTACCAACTTCCCACAAATCACTGTGTGCTATAATGTACTAATGAAAGTGAAAGAAAAATTTAAAAAGAAAGAAAAGATATTGTGACAGTAGCCAGTAGCTTCTTCTAAGTGCATAAAACATTTTACAACTGAAACCCATAAAGTTTCACAAAATTCGCATGAGGCAGACAGCAACTAATATGCAGACATTTCTGCATAGGAAAATGGAAGCTCCAGAAGTCTCCAGCCAGCTGGTCAGAATCCAGTAAAACTTATTGAGAGACGAAGCGTAAGGGATCTAATCTGACCTTTTTATTTATAGATGGACAAAGCAAACACAGAGGGGTTAAAGGCCCAAAGGCAGGCTGCTCCTAAGCCCTGACAGGTTTGAAGATCAGGCTTTTTGTCTCCCGAGTTTCTCCCCCAAGACAGTCTCTGTCTCTCTCTGTCTCTGTCTCTCCCTATGTCTCTGTCTCTGTCTGTCTCTGTCTCTCTTTCCATGCACCATACCTGCTCCAATACACAAGTTTCTGCTATGATGTAGTGTTCTACCAGGCCTCTACGCTCTCATTTTTTGTAAATTGATCCTTTGAATGTTTTTTTCACCCCAACACTGTTTCTTTTTAACTTATGTTACATTTCCATGGACTTCAAAGTACTCCCCCTGAACAACTAATTGGAAAAGTTTAAATTTAAGGATTATTTTTGCATGTCTATGTTTATTGTCACTTGTACAATGCAAAAATTAGTTCATCCTAGGTTAACACAAATATACATATTACATATGTACATACATACACATTTACATGTACATACAGATGAACAGTAAATGTGTATGTAACAACTTTCTTAGTTTGTTTTCTGTTGCTACAACAGTATACCTGAGACTGAGTAATTTATAACAGAAAAAGGTTTATTTTGACTCATGCTACTGAAAGTCTAAGATTGTGATGCCCGTATCTGCTCAGCTTCTGGCGAGAGCCTTGTGGCAGAAAGTGGAAGGGCAAATGGGCACATTTGAAAGGGGACAAAGGAGCTAACATAGTTTATAATAACCTGCTGTCAGGAAAATGAATCCAGTCTCATGAGAGCTAATCCAGTCTATTTAGAAAGACATCTCTGAAAGGCTTCACTTCACAGTACCACTATACAGGCAACCAAATTTCAACCTGAATTTTGATAGGGACAAACTACATGCAAACGATAGTACAATACATATAAAACTAATCAGCTGAAGCTGTCAATTTTAAAGTTCTAGTTAAGACATGATCATGTAAAATTAAGGCTTTCCATTTAATTTTTAACAATCCATGTAGTTAATGAGCATTTTCATATTTACAAGCCACATCCCCACAAAAGTGCTATAGAGGAGACAAAAGAATGAACTGTGATCAAGATACCTGCCCTTCAGGGTTTACAGTCTATCAACACTGCAGACTATTTGTAAAGTAGAACTGAATCAGGACCTCATTCCCATTGCAAAACCAAGTGCCATTTTTGTGTGCTTTGACTTATACACAGGAACAGTCAGACTTAAAGATTCTGGACATGGCACATAGCTACACAGAGTCCCTATTACAGCAACCTGATGCTAGGTTTATAAATCAAGTACAATATTCAGACCACAGATATATGGTAGTGAAAGACTCTAAAGTCCTTGCCAGTTTACCAGATGTTATCAAAAGCAAACAGCAGCCAGGCATGGTGGCTCACGCCTGTAATCCCAGCACTCGGGAGGCTGAGACAGGCGGATCATTGTGAGTTCGAGACCAGCCTGGGCTACAAAGTGAGCTCAAAGCCAGCCTGAATGGCATAGTGAGACCCTGTCTCAAAAACACCAGGGCTGGGGATCTAGCTCAGCGGTCTAAGCGCCTGCCCAGCAAGCGCAAGGTCATGAGTTCAATCCCTGGTGCCACAAAAAAAAAAAGCAAACAGCATTCCAAAACACTGTGACTTTTCAGCAGTGGGCCAAAAGCAATGATCATGTTTGTAACCTCCTGCTATTTAAACTCATTAATAATTTACAGTAATGTGGGTTCCAACTTCTATTTAACTGTTCTTCTAAGGGTTAGAGTCACATTTACCACTGTGTTTTATTTAATGTAACCATGATTAATTTTTAAGCAATTATTTTCCATTGTCTTCTTGAGGGAGGAGCTTTGAGTAATTTACACAAGTGTCATGTTTATCACCCTCAGATCTTCTTTAAAAAAAAAAAACTTTAAAGCAAATACATTTTGGTAATTTTCTTATTGGTTGCTTTAGTTTGCAAAATGTAATTAACAAGGTTTTGAACAAATGCCAACCTGTCTCTCTGTTTAATAAAACCTTGTTAAAAAACAGTTAATCAGGCTGGGGATATAGCTCAGTGGCACAGCGCCAGCCAGGCAAGTGCAAGGTCCAGAGTTCGATTCCTGGTACCAACAACAACAACAACCAAAACAAAAACAGTTTATCTACTGCCTTGCACCTGTGCCCAAAAAGTTGCTAAATTAATTTACTGACAAAAAGAATAAATTATCATAAACGTTGTTTAAACAATACTGGGGGCTCAGAAGAGTAATAAGTTACTTCTGTTGGAATAATATGATTTATTTTATCATCTTATTTGTATGGTCACAGGTTAATGGCAGAAACCTCCTTTCAGTGGACTTTGATAGAACAACAAAGACAGAAAAGATCTATGATGACCATCGTAAATTTCTACTAAGGATCGCCTATGACACATCAGGGCACCCAACTCTCTGGCTGCCAAGCAGCAAGCTGATGGCCGTCAATGTCACCTATTCATCCACAGGTCAAATTGCCAGCATCCAGCGAGGAACTACAAGTGAAAAAGTAGATTATGATGGACAGGGGAGAATTGTATCCCGAGTCTTTGCTGATGGTAAAACATGGAGTTACACATACTTAGAAAAGGTATGCCTGCACGCTAAGGTTGGCAATAGGAAAGAGATGATTAGCATTCTTCAGCAATCGCTTTGAGCACTATGAGGGAAAAAACCCTGCAGCATATGACAGAGTTCCATTTATTATTCTAAGTATCAATATGGCAGTCACAGTAATGCAGCAATGATGAATTTCTGCATTAGTGAAGTAGATTCTCCTTAGTTAAGTTCTACTATCTGAGACCCTTTTAAGTGATTTATGCTGTAAACAAACAAGCAATAACACTATCCACCTGCCAAGCTTACACACTGACGACACTCACAAATTAGACCTTGAGCTGGTAAGTCATTTGTAAATAATTTCTGTGCTGGTTCTTTCATTTAAGAAAGAGCCTTACATTAGCACAGTTAAAGCTGTCAGTGTTTTGTTGTTCCTGGCAGAGCTTCAACATAACCATAAAAAGCATGTAGGTCCTATTTATGCATTATTAACCCAAAGAGGCTATTTTCTTAGAAAGCCAACTTTCAGATACTTCGTAATATCTTTCCATTTTTCTACATATAATGGATAAGCACTGGAGTTGAGGCTTTTTCCCATTCCTAAAAATACGTACAATACCAGAAGTGGAATCTTAGAGCTAGTTACACAGGTATAAAATGCTAAGCTGTACGATGTGTGGCTTGGGATATTGACTGGGGTCAGCAGGGGAAAAAAGAAAGAAAAGGAAAAAATCATCGCCCTGAATTTTTTTCTGAAGAAATATAATCCACCAAAGTGCATATTCATGTGATGTTTCCTTTGCCTTTGTGACAAACATTAGCACAAGAAAATGATTCAGTTTTGAGTTCTTACATATCTCAAATCTCAGAGTGCTACCAATTTCACAGCAGCCTTAACTTACAAACTCAACTCCTGTACTGCCTCCACCTTTCCATATATAAAAGTGACAGAGTAACTCTTGTCATCAAAAAAAAGTCACATGCACATCATTGCTATGCTTACTGCTGCCAATCTGATTCTTCACTAGAGGTGCTCTGCAGAACTCCACAGTCTAAACCTAATTCCACCCCTGTGACCCCACCAATGCACATATACAAAGACCAGTCTTCCTGAGAACCAGTTTCAGATTCAAAGCTCAGTGTGGGATTCTACCAATCTTATGGCAGCTTCTCAACCCTGGAATGCTTTCAGTTAGGATGCTCTTAGCCAGCCCCTCCTCTCGAAAACCCACCTATCTCCTCTCCTTAGAAGAGACTTGCCCTTGAGACCATGAGCCGTGCCTGTTAGATGACAAGCTGTCTCCACATCAAGCATTCTACTGTCAACTGGCTATTTGTGGAGAGACCATAGAGTAAGCCCCTTACACATAACTTTCTAGTGATAAATCCCAACACATGACAGATAGTTTGCCCTCCAACTTAAGTAGCCCCCAGGCAGTTTCCAAGTGAGAGAGGAACAGATTGAAACAGTTTTATAATTTGAGTACATTTCAGGGAAAAGTAGTAAAAATATAAGTACCCAGACTCCCCCCCCCAAAAAAATTGATAGACACGATTATAAGGTGGCTGGAAAATGTTTAAAGAGAGCCAAGGAATGTGTCAATGATAAGAGCTGCTGTCACAAAATAAGAAAGGCAGGAACCAAGAGCACCTTCATGCATCTGTGGAGAACAGGAAAGCCAGTGAGTCCTTTCTCCTCATCTCTCCCAAATTTCCATTTCCTTGCCAGAATAGTGACACAAAGCCAAACTTAATTCATCTTAAATTAAGAATATTTTACTACCTTCAAATATGAAGTTAAATGACTGTAAAAGTAGGTGTCAGTTCCTGTAACTTGCACTACTCCAAGCCTTCCTTGGAGAAATACAAACTGCTAAGAAAAACTCTCAGGACATTTACTACACAACTCGTGTAATTCGGCTTCCCATCAATGGGACAAAATGCATGAATTCAGCAACCTGAGGACTTACTTTAGCTCAGAGTTTCAGAGGTTTCATTTGGTGGTTGCTTAGCTCCTTGGTTTTGGGTCCATGGTGAATGAGAATATCACAACCAGGAGCATGTAGCGCAGCAAAGCTGCTTTCCTGGTATGGCAGGAAGCACAGAGCGAGGAAGGGGAGGAACCCTGTGTCCCTTTAAAGCCAGGCTCCTAGTGACCTGCCTTCCTTCACTAGACTCTCTCCTGAAGGTTCCACCACCACTCCATAGTGCCATAGGCTGATGACCAAGATGTCAACATATGGCTTTAGGAGAAGATTTAAGATCCAAATCATAACAATCTACATACAAAAATTGCCCCTCGATTTGGCCACAGAAGTTGTTCTGGAGGCTAAGTCCTGAAAACTGTTTGTGAAGATGGTGGAAAATGAAAACGATGTGCCTTGGACATAAAATTACGCATTTCCATGTCAGAATAAAGGGTACCTCCCACCCTAGCCATCCTTCCTGTTCTGCCACCTTTCCATTTGATCTCATCGGTTGCAGCAAGCTGTCAGAGAAAAGAACCACCCCAGCCCTGTTGCAGGGTTGAGTTTCACAGGACCAGCCTTGGGGTTCACCTTCTCTCCAGCTGGCCCATTTGTCTTTCTGCAGTTACTTGCAAACCTATGCAGAGCTTACTTTTATTTGTATGTTAATTCACTTCATAATTTAGCACCAAAGCATATGTAATCCATAAGCCATGATGATAGCACTTGAGGAACAAATCAGATTTGTTACCTACAGAAGAATATATCAAAATGTTGATTTTATTGTCAATACAGATAGCTTATGGGAACCATATCTAAGTCCTCATTTCTGTTAAGGGCATTTATAACTCGTTCATCATGTGATTAAGTAGTGTTTGTTGACATTGATGCTTTATGCTGTATACATTATCCATTTTGGGCTAATTTTATGTCTCTTCTTCATAAAATAATATTTTGAATGTTTTGCTCCTCCCCCAGACACACTGGAAATTAAAACATGATTTGAGTGGCTCTTCAATCAAATGAGGGGGAAAAACCACCTTACTATGTAATTGCTAATTATGGATAGGATTGCATTTCCCCATGCTATTTTCTCATTGAAATATTGTCTTTAAAGCAGCTTTATTCATGGCTGTATTATGACTTAGCCAAATCCATTGACAATCTGCTGGTTGGCTATGAATGCCTAGAAAAGAATGGTACAATCATGACAAGTAGCACATTATGAATTTTGAACCACTAATTGCACAACCCCTTACAATTAAGCATCCAAGCAAAGTAGGCAGGGAATCATTAACAACATGTAAGGTCAAGGATAACTCAATTAAAATGAAAATCATTTTCTCAGGCGGAATGTTTCTGTATATTCGTGGTCACTAAATCCCCTTTCACTTCCCTGTTCATAAACACTAGATAACAGTTTGTTCTTTCTTTACAGTCCATGGTTCTTCTGCTTCATAGCCAGCGGCAGTACATCTTTGAATATGATATGTGGGACCGCCTGTCTGCCATCACCATGCCCAGTGTGGCTCGCCACACCATGCAAACCATCCGGTCCATTGGCTACTATCGCAACATATACAACCCCCCAGAAAGCAATGCCTCGATCATCACAGACTACAATGAGGAGGGGCTACTTCTACAAACAGCTTTCCTGGGTACAAGCCGGAGGGTCTTATTCAAGTATAGAAGGCAGACCAGGCTCTCAGAAATTTTATATGATAGCACAAGAGTCAGTTTTACCTATGATGAAACAGCAGGAGTCTTAAAAACAGTAAACCTCCAGAGCGATGGTTTTATTTGCACCATTAGATACAGGCAAATTGGCCCCCTGATTGACAGACAGATTTTCCGCTTTAGTGAAGATGGAATGGTAAATGCAAGATTCGACTATAGCTATGACAACAGCTTTCGAGTGACCAGCATGCAGGGTGTCATCAATGAAACTCCACTGCCCATTGATCTCTATCAGTTTGATGACATTTCTGGCAAAGTTGAGCAGTTTGGAAAATTTGGAGTTATATATTATGATATTAACCAAATAATTTCCACAGCTGTGATGACTTACACAAAGCACTTTGACGCTCACGGCCGCATCAAGGAAATTCAGTATGAGATATTCAGGTCGCTCATGTACTGGATTACAATTCAATACGATAACATGGGTCGGGTAACCAAGAGAGAGATTAAAATTGGCCCATTTGCCAATACTACTAAATATGCGTATGAATATGATGTTGATGGACAGCTACAAACAGTTTACCTAAATGAAAAGATCATGTGGCGTTACAACTACGATCTGAACGGAAACCTCCATTTACTGAATCCAAGCAATAGCGCACGTTTGACACCCCTCCGGTACGACCTGCGAGACAGAATCACTCGACTAGGTGATGTCCAGTATCGGTTGGATGAAGATGGTTTCCTACGTCAAAGAGGCACAGAAATCTTTGAATATAGCTCCAAGGGACTTCTAACTCGAGTTTACAGTAAAGGCAGTGGCTGGACAGTGATCTATCGTTACGATGGCCTGGGAAGGCGAGTTTCTAGCAAAACCAGTCTGGGACAGCACCTGCAGTTTTTTTATGCTGACCTCACCTATCCCACTAGGATTACTCATGTCTATAACCATTCGAGTTCAGAAATTACCTCCCTTTATTATGATCTCCAAGGACACCTTTTTGCCATGGAAATCAGCAGTGGGGATGAGTTCTACATTGCATCAGATAACACAGGGACACCGCTGGCTGTTTTCAGTAGCAACGGGCTTATGCTAAAACAGATTCAGTACACTGCATATGGTGAAATCTATTTTGACTCCAATATTGACTTTCAACTGGTAATTGGATTTCATGGTGGTTTGTATGACCCACTCACTAAATTAATCCACTTTGGAGAAAGGGATTATGACATTTTGGCAGGACGATGGACAACACCTGACATAGAAATCTGGAAAAGAATTGGGAAGGACCCAGCCCCATTTAACCTGTATATGTTTAGGAATAACAACCCTGCAAGCAAAATCCACGATGTGAAAGATTACATCACAGGTAAGCATAATTTTCCTTTACAATTGCTAAGTTCCTGTAACCATTAAATTAATACACAAAATAACTGGAATTGACCTTTTAAATACATTTATTCCTATTTGGATCTGTAGAGAAGTACAAAGGAAAAATGAAACATAGCTACCTTCCATTCTGCCTGCCAATGCCCAAGGCAATAAGTTTCTTGCCATAAAATGGAATATAATCATTAAGGGAGGAGACATGGGGAACCTAAAACATAATAAACTTGAAGTCTCCAAACTGGAATTCCAGTCTCTTTCTCCTATATGTGTAGCTTTATAGCTGCCCCCCCAAAAGTTTTTTTGTGTCTCATTGCTATATCAACTGTCTATTACTATAATTAAACATTCAAAGCAGAGCTGGGAATGTGTCTTCCTGGTAGAGTTCCTAGGTTTGAGCCCCAGCACAGAGGGAAAAAAAAAATAGCTCCTAAAAAGAAAAGATTTATTTTGGTTCAAGTTTTAGAGCTTCCAGTCCATGGTCAATTGGCCTCATCAATTTGGGCCTGTGTAGAGGCAGCGTGTCCTGGTAAGAGCACATAGCAGAGGAAAACCTCTCACTTCATCAAAAGCAAAAGTTGAAGAGGAAAAGACCAGGCCCCATGATTCCCGTCAAGGCCACACTCCCTGTGACCTAAGGACCTCCCACAAGAACGTACCTCTCAAAGGGTCCACCACCTCCACCTTAAGTACCAAGCCTTTAACATAGGGACACCTAAACTATGGCAGTTGCCTCTACTAGAAAATGTGAACAATAACGCTTACCTGTGTCATAAACATAAGAAATTTTGATCATAGTGGCACACACGTGTAACCCCAGCTGCTCTGGACCCTAAGGTAAGAAGATCGCAAGTTAAGGCCAACCTGGACAACTTAGCAAGACCCTGTCTTAAAATAAAATTTTATTAGGCCTGGAGATTTAGCTCAGCAGTAGGACACTTGCTTCATATGCACAAGCTCTGGGTTCTATCTCCAGTACTGAATATACAAAATATGATCAAAATATACAGGGAATGCATTTTTAAAAATATATTAAACAACACATTGCCATTAATTCCTCTCAAAATACTCCCTTTCACTGCGAACACACTTACCCATCATTGTTGCCACTTTCTTTCATGAGTGCCTTTTATACGGTATGATCAAAAAATATGGTGAAAGTTGCTGCCAAGTGCTATCCAACAGAAAGGCAGAATCATAGAAGCATTACAGTGTATGCTTATCCACGTTACTCACCAGGTCTGGCACCCTGCAACTTCTGGCCTTTCCTCAAAGTAAAAATGATCATGAAGGGTAAACATTCTGAATCAGTTGAGGTTATCAAGGTAGCCACAACAGCACAACTGAAGACATTCACAAAAGAGGACTTCCAGAACTGCTTCAGAACAGTGGCAAGAATAATGGGATGAGTGTGTTTAAAGCAAGAGGCAGCATTTTGAGGGGGATTAGTGGCAATGTGTCTTTTACTGTAACAAACTTTTTTAAGCATTCAAGTTTTTCCATCACAACTCATACACAATTCTGCATTAAATGGTAACTCCGTTACAAATGTGTAATGTCGGGTCTCTGTATACAAACTTTTACTGGAGATGATCAGTCTAAAACACAACACTGTAAGGTACATCTCATTCCTGAGAGGTGTTTAATCCCCTCTTCATCACCATCACCTCAGAATAATAATGCAGCTGTTTCTCCCAGAGCTGTTTAGCAAATGGATCCTGCTTGTGTTCTCACTTTATCTTCTTACACCACGCTCTCCATTGCAACTGAGTGCACCTCCTGCATGGGGACACTACTAAAGGCACACTAATTTTTCCACCAATATGGAGTAATTTTCAGGCTATAGATTTCATATCTTTCCAAGTTTAGTGCATGTTATTCTTAGTTCTGCAAGATTAAAACATCAGTTCCCACTTCTGCTACCACAGAACCACCAAGATAAACAGAGACAAGGTCTCTATCATTCTCTTCAGTTCCTCTACTTCGACTTCTAAATCGTCCCTTCCAGTCTTCCAGTCCGTATTTACACTGCCATTATGAACCTTTCTACCATATTTATGCTTCCTAAAGAACAGCGTTTTCTCGATTTTTTGTTTCGTTTTACTTTGGTCTGAGTCTGTTTCCTTTTGATTTGTGTGCACTTCTCCTTCCAGTGTCCTCTTCTGTCTCAGTATTTGAGACACACTGAGCTGTCTGTTCTCTCAGCTCTCAGGACAGCTCTCAGAATGCTGCCTCCTCTTCACTGAACATCTGTTTCCCACCCTTCCAGACTGCCAAAAGCTTTTCGCGTGCCTCTTCCATGTAAACCAACTAAAAGTCCCTTCTTTCTGCATCATGATTCAGCCACACCATTAGGGTATTTTTATTCAGGGTGTTTCAGTATACACCCACATTCAAATCCCATTATTTTAAAGGTACTTTTCAATACTGAAGGCCCTGTTTTTCACTTAGGCAAAGTATAAGAGAATTTTTGCCCTTGTTACTCCAACATTTGGAAGAAAGAATTTTCCCCAGAACGTAAGACTCCCTCATAGTCTTATACACACTGTCCCCCAAAATGTACCACTTTCCATGCTATGTGAAAACGTGGAGATTTATCACTCAGCACGACCACTACCACAACTACAACAGAGAGAATACCACTGGTTTGGTAGCCATAGGATGCCTGGATAAAGGATTTGCCGGCCTGGCAAGGAGGTGAGAGTTTGTGCCCTAGAGAAGGAAATGGGAAGCGAGTGGCTCTCCATCATTCTGACAAGCAGTTTACCACGGGTTATTTAAGGGATGTTGACAGAGGCTGACTGAAAGGCTGGAAAGCCCACAGCTCCTGAATTCATCCTCTCCTAGCAACGTGGGCTGCAGGGAATGCCATAGCAGCATTTTCTGAAAGACATCAAAAGAGAGATGGAACAGCATAAAATATATTAGGTGAAATGCAATTTCAAATTTTCCAGCAATGTGCTTAATATATAAAATAATCTACACCCAACTGTACTCATAAACCTGCAAGCCCGCTGAGTAGTTCTGTAACATTATAACCTCCAGAATAGAATAAAAGCCTTCTCCTGAGCATAATGGCTTTTGGAGTCACGTGGCAATATTTTAAAATACCATTTTAAAGGTTTCCAGATTCTCTCCCCAAAAAGTTCGTCTCCACCTGTGCACAGCAAGCTTTTGAAGTCATACCTGATGGTAATCAGAACTTCTGCACCCTTAGCCAGTGTTGCCAGCTTTTTTAGCATTCATCTTTGATTAACAGTCAACTGTTCATTTTAATACTCTCAATTTAGGGTTTTTATTAATAGAAAATGGGTTTTAGAAGTCCACATATCCTTAGGCAATCACTTTTGAAAGCTAATAACATACAACTTCTATTTAAGACCAGCCTCTACTAACTACTAAACAAATTTCATTTTATTTTCTACAACTATGTCTTTTTCATGCTGCCGTGCATTGTTATTACCCTTTTTATCACTACCATTGGCACAGGATGCAATTTCACACTTGTGACAGTTTCCCCGTCTAAGTGAGTATCTATTACTCTGCATTTTCCATAGTATTTGCCATACCATAGTTCTGCTACCGAGGTTATTGTCTTCGTGTCTAAAAATAGCAAATTTGAAATGGTAGGAGGAAGGCAAACATGCTCTTTGACAGATTATTTGTGAAACTGGGCTTTTCGTAAGGTAAGAATTTAAATTTATGAAAGCATGAAATAATCTCTATCACCTTCCCTGTTGAACATTCTTCCCCTAGATGTTAACAGCTGGCTGGTGACATTTGGCTTCCATCTGCACAATGCTATTCCTGGATTCCCTGTTCCCAAATTTGATTTAACAGAACCTTCCTACGAACTGGTGAAGAGTCAGCAGTGGGATGATGTGCCGGTAAGGAACCCAATGCAAAACTACGAAAAGGTGGGAAATGGCTTACTTGTGCCATATTTACCCATATTTAATCAAACTACCCTTGTGAAAATTGTACCAGAAACATTTTTTTACCCTTTTGGAGAAGAAAAATTGACACTTCCTCTGCATTTCAATTCAGCAAACCAGGGGCCTGTAAAATAGGCTTAAATCTGTTTTTAGTGATGCTAATAAAAACACAAAGACATTATCAAAAGGTAATAAAATGCAGAAGCTCATTTTTGAGTGTTGAGTTTCTACAGAGAACTCCATGAAAGCACATTTATGGCACTTGGGACCTGCAGGCAAAGGTACAATGAACAGGAGGGCAGGAGATACATATTATAAATGAGCAGCCCACAAACAGTGCCACGGAGTTCTCCTTCCCTAAAATAATAGCAGTGTTTCATGGGGAAAAAATAAAAATAAAATGTCCTCCAGTAAGGCTCTATAGATAGCTAGACATTTGTAAATTTTCCTGGAAATAACAGATCAGGAGGACTGCATCTGCTGTGAGAAACAAGGAATAGAATGGAAAATTGCAAAATCAAAGTGCCGTGTGAGAATGCAATACTTTAAAAACCATCATTCAGAGATCAGAAATGAATGCACAACAAAACATCAGGATTTCTAGAGTAACACGAGGATGATTAGAGATTAAAATTTAGGGTTACCCTATAATGATAAGGAGAAGAGAGTACAGAGTTTTTTAGAAAGATGAATTCCTCCCCTCCCTCCAGCAGTTGTCCTATACTTTCAATGAATACAAAGAGAAAGCCAATTGTGATTAAAACACACATATGTGATACCCACAATGCCCATATCTCTATCTGCTGGTATGCATTTCGTACTTCACATGAAAGCAATTTTTTTCAGATGTCACCTTTACATTTCAAAAGCAAACACCACCAAATTTCTAGGGTCTGGGAGCTATTTTAACATTTCTAACTTCAAATCTATCTACACTGATAAATGCCATGAAGACATACTGAAGTTTCCTGATACTTTTGAACGTGAATGCCCCAATTGTATATGACTTTCCACCATGCCTGAAAACACTTAACTCTAACTGTACAAATGGACATGCCAACTTTTTTTTCCTGGGCAACCTTTTAATATGGTTCATGTTCTCTGTCAAAAGACGTGCGCAGTAAAGATAGCTTGGGGAATCAAAGGCAAAGACATGGAGACTGTCCCAAGTGCAGAAAAAGTTTCTTTCACTGCTGGAGATGAAACAGATGTTTCCATTCGAGAAACCCTGGCCAGATGAACATCTGGGAGGATAAGAAATGGCTGGGTTAAGGTGCCCCAATTTTAAACATTTAACAATTTTAAAAATTTAAACATTTACCAATGGAGTCACCCTACATCTGCAGTAAATAATAGTTTTTCTAAATTAAGAAATACTCTCCTCCTGCTGCCCCCCCCCCACTGTCCGCTTTCCCATGTACATTTCAGTTCTCAACTTGCACCGGTGGTTTTCAGCTAAAATCCGTGTTCACAAGGAGAAGGCAGAGATGACTTAAATTAGAACACAAGCACTTCAAAGCATATGAAATGGGGCTCAGAGACCTGCCCCAAGCACTCCCAACCTTCCCAATTCTTCTGTTTGGTGCTTTCTCTTCAGCCTCCCATGGAGAAAGCTGCTGGGGTGGAGGGCTTGGTAAACGGGTTTCCCACATATGGGGCGGGGTGTGAAAAAAGGAAAACTAAAGATACAATTATTTTGCCCATGCTGGAAACTCAAAAAAAAAAAAAGTTCTCAACAACAGTAATGGAATTCCCTCTTTTAACATTTCAAAACCCACTTGGATCATCTCGAGGGGAGGAGATCTGTAATGAATCCCTACTCCCAGGCAGTGCAGACATTTTCACCTCCAGAGAACCACGTGAGGTTTTCATGAACACCTTGGCGCTCCCCACCCGGCCTCTGGCTGCAGGGGGAGCCGCCAGGAAGCCTCGCTCCCCCGCAACCCCATGCTACCGTGGCTGTTCTCTCAACCTCCCCCCTGTTGTGTTTCCCTTTTCAGCCCATTTTTGGAGTTCAGCAGCAAGTGGCACGGCAAGCCAAGGCCTTCCTGTCCCTGGGGAAGATGGCCGAGGTGCAGGTGAGCAGGCGCAAGGCCGGCGGCGAGCAGTCGTGGCTATGGTTCGCCACCGTCAAGTCTCTGATCGGCAAGGGCGTCATGCTGGCCGTCAGCCAGGGCCGCGTGCAGACCAACGTGCTCAACATCGCCAACGAGGACTGCATCAAGGTGGCGGCCGTGCTCAACAACGCCTTCTACCTGGAGAACCTGCACTTCACCATCGAGGGCAAGGACACGCACTACTTCATCAAGACCACCACGCCCGAGAGCGACCTGGGGACGCTGCGGCTGACGAGCGGCCGCAAGGCGCTGGAGAACGGCATCAACGTGACCGTGTCGCAGTCCACCACCGTGGTGAACGGCAGGACTCGCAGGTTCGCCGACGTGGAGATGCAGTTCGGCGCGCTGGCGCTGCACGTGCGCTACGGCATGACGCTGGACGAGGAGAAGGCGCGCATCCTGGAGCAGGCGCGGCAGCGCGCGCTCGCCCGGGCCTGGGCGCGCGAGCAGCAGCGCGTGCGCGACGGCGAGGAGGGCGCGCGCCTCTGGACGGAGGGCGAGAAGCGCCAGCTGCTGAGCGCAGGCAAGGTGCAGGGCTACGACGGGTACTACGTACTCTCGGTGGAGCAGTACCCCGAGCTGGCCGACAGCGCCAACAACATCCAGTTCCTCCGACAAAG
>RJWT010001899.1:0-44333 GCA_004365215.1 Cuniculus paca | reverse complement strand
ATATAGGACAGCAAAATAGAAGAGAGATATATAGGAAACAGAAGTTCAGATATTCCCCAAATTACATATTCCATTTTAAAAATATTTCAATATATATGCTAATTTGTTTTATTTATACTAATAGTTTATCTTAGTTCATTGAAAAGAAAGTTTGTGTTATTATATTTTTTCTTTGTAAGAATCTTTTTTGTATCATATTGGGTAACTACTCTGAAGATAATGATGCATAATATAATAAGTATTGTTATTCTCTTATTATTTGGTTATCAAAAATTTTATAAAATGTGACAACTAGATAAAAAACAGTTTTATGAGGCCAGGGATATAGCTCAGCAGCACAAGACCTGCTTGGCAAGCGTGTGGTCCTTAGTTGGATTCCCAGTACCAAAAAAAAAAAAACAATTTTACATCTTTCTACCTCATTTGTATTCATTTGTATTCTTTTATTTCATTTTCTTCCTTTGTTACATTACTTAGGACAGTGGTGGCAAACCTATAGCATGTGTGTTGTTTTTCTTTTAAGACAGATGTTAATGTGTGAGTTATTTTTTCTAAACTAAAACCTCAGAATTCAGAGGTTGGCATTTTGCAGTAATTAAGTGTGGGCTTTAGGTTGCAGTTTGGGCACTTGTCTCGAAAAGGTTCGCCATCATTGACCCCAATACATTGAGTTGAGTATTAAGCAGAAATGATAAGAGAGACTATCTCTACCTATGTATTAATATCTGCTGCCAAGGGGCTACTGTGATCTATGAAGACCTTCAGTGACTGGCTTGAGGCTTATGAAAGCTTTTGGATAGTCACATTTGTTGATTCTACCAACACAAAGAAAATAGTAAAGTTTTATTGCTTTGGATGATGAGGACAGTTTTTCAGATTGCCTATCAAGTTGAGTCCTATTAGATGTAGCACAAATTTTTATTTTGTGACTTAAAGTTAGTATGAAGAGTTTCACTATTTTTCTCATGAGCTGTATTTTTTTTAATTGAAAAGCTATAAATATCCCAGTTAAATGATGATGAAAGTAATAAAAAGAATCGAAGTACTATTTTATAATACTTTATAGCTTAAAGAGTGATTTCACATACATTTTCTTATTTAACTTCATGACTGGGCTGTTTTTATAGACTTGCTCAAACCAGCTCAAAGTAAATGACTGAAGAAGAAGAAATTTTATAGCTAACCATTTTTAAATGCTGAAAAAAATAAAACAAATGTGTTTAAAATCTTTAATGCTTATTGTCATTTAGCACAAAAAAATTCTTAGTTTCAAAAGAGATAAACCTTTTAAAGAATAGTAAAATAAACCCAGAACAGAATAGCTCCTGAATTTTTTTTAATGGTCTTAGTCTTTTTTTTTTTTTTTCTGCGGCACCAGGGATTGAACTCACGACCTTGCGCTTTCTGGGCACTTAGACCACTGAGCTAGATCCCCAGCCCTGGTGTTTTTGAGACAGAGTCTCACTATGCTGTTCAGGCTGGCCTTGAGCTCACTTTGTAGCCCAGGCTGGTCTCGAAGTCACAACGATCCTCCTGTCTCAGCCTCCCGAGTGCTGGGATTACAGGCGTGAGCCACCACGCCCGGCTATTGGTCTTAGTCTTTTAAGATTTTCTTTTCTTTGCTTTCTTTTTCTTTTTTTTTAAGGAGAAAATGTGACCCTGTTGTTCTAAGGTATGTTGCAGAAAACATTGGTTGTGAAAGGGATCAATCCCACTGTTCTAATTCTTGTGTAAGAAATGATTACTGTTTTTTTTTTAATATGGAATAGTTAACTCTGTATTTGTATTCTACTTTGTACTTTAAAATATTCACTTGGTTTTATGTTCTCTGACAGGTATCCTCACTCAAGGACAGCTGGGCCCAGTAGACATCATCTTCCAGTACATTCACCATGGTGAGATCTGTGAGGCAATAAACATCCTGAGTAGCATGAACTGGGACACTCTGGGCCAGCAGTGCTTTATCAGCATGACTGCCATTGTGAACTATCTTCTTAGGCAGAGGCTCACTCCAGAGAGAGAAGGTTGGAATGCATTTCTTATATGGTTTTTATGTATATGTGAAATACATTTTTTGAGTCACTTAATTTTCTTGGATGTTCTAAAATTATGTCTTTGGAGATTGAAAGACAAAGATGTTAATGCCTTATTAAAACTGAAAGGATCAGATATCAAATAATTACTCCCATATGGTATTTACTGTGTGGAATTTGTCAACCTAACTAGCAACTTTTCTGTATATGCTTATGTTGGGACTTACAATGTGATCATTGTACAGTTCACTGTAAGCTCATGTGAAATATGCTCAGGTTTCAAACTTTGATCAAAAATTTCACATACTCTTTGGGCTCTGGTAGACAAAGGACCTTAAACAAAGGTCTTTATTCCTCCCTTATAGAGATGTCAATATTTTTTCTCACACTCAAGACATTTGTCCAGACAATAGTCCCTAGCACTCACTTTTTTTATGTAGCAGAAGTGTAGTGCAGGCTGATCCTTCTTGTTTGCATTCTTCTAACATGTGCTTTTGACACCCTTCTCCCTCCTCTCTGATTGGATTTCCCCACCTTTACTCAGTAAGTAATTTTGAACATTGAAAGCCCAGATGTTTATTGTCAAAAGAGAGATAAGATCCTTTAAATAAAAAAGAACTCTTTAGCTTGCCAGTTGTCTAGTATATATTTTGATGAGTTATTCATTTACATAATAGAAAATGTACCAAAACATTCTGGCATTTCTATCTTTATTTCATATCTTTGTGGTAAATATTGATATTTATGGTGGAAAATCATGGCCAGTGAGAAACTGTCCATTGGTAATTTGTATAAGAGAAAGATATAGGTCAAAAGGTCCTTACTAGAGAACAATTCCTTTCTATTTTCTGTGCATTTTTAATAGATTTTCTTATTCCATGTTTATTACATTTCCAAAATAAGTTGCTTGGGTAGAATTCTGTAAGTAACTGAATGGATTATTTGGAAGTAGTCCAGATACATCTATGGAAACTGAAGTATTTTCACACTCAGAAAATGCTCAGGACAGTGCTTCACGCATAGTAGGTACTCAGTGAATATTAGGTAAAAAATAAAAAGTGTAACTCAAAGATTTGAGGGTATAGGGTATTACTGTAACATTTTTGCCTGCAGAGTTATCTCAAGTAATCATTTCTTAGTATTGATATACTCTCAAGATTTAGTATATACTAAAAAAAAAAAAGACCCTAAAGAAAACCTATAGTGATATTCATAATCTATAGAAGATATCATAAATCTACAGTAAAAGAATTATGGAAAAGATAAAATGTTGACTCAGGACATTGAAAAATTGCTAGCACCGTAGTGCATTTATGTTTTAAGATTACTGTATTACAAGAAAGATTACTAGGAAATACGTAAATGGGCATTGTCAGATTCTTGCCCCAGTAAAAGATATTTTTAAGCAACCATGTTGAAAGGGTAGAGAAGTAAAAAGCTTTTATGATATTACAATACTTAGATGATGCTGGGTTATCAGACTGCACATTTTAAGTAGATATGTGCATTTCCTCCAAGTAACTGCAAAACGTATTTCTAAAACATTCACAGTTCTCTGTTGAGATTTATTCTATGTGAACCTAACAAATTTGACATGGTAATTTGTTTTTCTTTTATTAGTGGAACCTAGTGAGGTCTTTTATTTGTAGCCGTGTTGTGGTATCTTTTAAGATCTTCATTTCTGCCTTAAACATCAAGCTGAGCTGTCTAATGAATCTATAACTGTGCTGGGAGTTACAAGTATTCCACGTAGATTTGAACATTTCAGATCTATGAAACATGCTGTCAGGAAAACAAGCAATGGCAAGAGAATGTGGCTTGCTTCCACAATAGCATTGCTGTATTCAATTTTAATCTAAATTGACTGCTGCTTTGAAAGAATACACCTCTAAAGTTCATGTTATTTACTGTCTAGATTTGAGATTTTAAAAAGAAGAAATTACTAACAGCTCAGCCAAGTCCATAGCAATTACTCTGATGGGGTGTTTAGTACTTCTAAACCCAAATATGCCAAAAGCTAAAGAGTTTTGCTAAACAATAAATTGTTTTTTCAATGTAGTACTAGTAGCATAAAAATTAGAGGAGTCTGTGGACTGAAGTGTTCTCATAGCTACTCAACACTCTCATTATTGTAGTAATTACTCAACTTTAGGTATTTCTGCAAGGAAGCACAGCCCTATAGGCATGTCTTGGTAACCTTGTGAAGTAGACAAAATGGGCCTGAACCCCTAATCTCTTACCCTTGTTCATCAAATCCCATTTTCCAGTCCTTGTTTTTTCTCCCATGGTGTTATTTTTCACTCATGGACAAAACCAAGAATCTTGTTTTTTTAGGTCAGGATTTAGAAATCATATAGGGAGTTGTGTTCTCCTAAAATAGCAATGAATAGTCTATTCTACCTTGGTTCTTTTTATTTATATTATTTTTGAAGATATTTTTACTGATATTTTACAGCTGATTTCAATTCCCCCTGCAAAAAGGTTTTCTCCTTTCAGCTAAAGAAAGTAAATGTTGAATACACTGAGAGTTGATTTTACTGGAAATACTAATTCAAACTGTGTTACTTCGATGAGTCACTGTTTTAATTATCCATTTGTGGTGAGAGGTTGGCTCATTATGGATTTTTTCAGTTTTGACAGCTTTTTGTTGCTCACAGTCATTGTCAGCTTTGCCTTAAGTGAAAGTTTATACACAGGTTTGTTTTTGTACTAGCTGTCATACTTTAATTTCATCTTTCCTGCAACAAGCTCACATTTCATCCAAGTTTGCAAAACCCGACTGACTGCAAACATGAGTATTCTGTTATTATTAAAGGAGTTTCACTTGTTTTAATGCTGCTATGTTTGAATTCCACAGCACAGCTTGAGGCAAGCCTTGGAACCTTCTATGCTCCAGCAAGACCACTTTTGGATACGACTATCTTGGAATACAGAGACCAAATCAGCAAATATGCAAGGAGATTCTTCCACCACTTGCTCAGGTGAATCATATCTTTGGATTGATTAATGTCAGACTAATTACCTATTTCAAGAGCCATCTTTAATGAGCATATTATGAAGTAGGGGCTGTTTGCTTTGTGTAGTATATCTCTTAAAAATCTTCTCTTGATACTCTTTAATTAATTTGTTTGTGTTTTCTTTTTATGGAAATATTTCAGTATTGTTTAGGAATTTTATGTCATTAGCATTCTTAAAGACATTTTTCCCTTTAATATAAAAGCAAAAATTACCAACTATGTAAAGTCAGTATAAAATTAACTGAATTTTGTTTCCATCACCAGAGTAATGTTTTCATTTCAATTAAAGTAAAATATGTGAATGTGCTATAAAGCTCTAGGACAATCATGGACTTGTTTAACTTTCAGAATTACAGTAGGGAGATTATCCCCTCATAAATGTGGCAATTTTATTATAGCTCACTTTTTCTGCTTTAATAAAGTTTAATATGTTTGTGTTACATATTACTAGTAAGTCATGACATTGATATGAGAAAAATAGAAGTTGAAGGGAAAATACATATAGCACACATACATATATGTAAGCAAAACCGAATGGATGAGTGGCTGTTGGAAGGGAGATGAATGATTGGATAGTAAAAAGATTTAGGCACACATACTGGCGTGATAATACTGGAAATAAAAGCAAGTAAGTGATTAACACAAAATTTAGAATGGTCTGGAATGGATGAAAATAAGATGGAGCAGGCACATGGAATCCTCCAAGGTATTAATAATATTTCATTTCTTAAGATTAGTGGTATATAAAGGGTCTGTTAAAAATTATTACATATTATATATATATTAGAATTTTCAATTCTATGTACCAAGAACTATATCAAGGGGTTGATTTTAGAGTTTTAAATTTGCTAATAATATAATCTGTTATAGTACTTTTATTCTTTTAAGGACTTCAATATTTATTCTCTCATTTTTTCCCTCAGAACAAGCGCGTAAAGGGAGCATTATCATTTGATAGAGGAGTAAACTGAACCACAGATAATAAATAGCTTGCTTAGATCAATTGAAAGGTGACTGGTGATACCAGATCTTGAAATGATTTAGGTTGCCTGCTCCTTGTTTTTTCCTTAGGACTGTATGCCATTAATTGTGTAGTTTAAGATGTTTCCTTGTAAGATAACCAGAAATTGTTATCCATTCAAGAGTAGGCTGATTGATGAATGTATTTGCCTGCACCAAAAGAGGGGAGAACCTTAAGACTGGTCAGGACTTGAGGTATATTGTGCAGATATTCATATTATGTAGTTAGTTTTTCTATAGATAGAATAACACTTTGAAATCTATGCAACAGTAAAGCCTTTAAAAAACAGTGTTTTTAGAAGCTGAGAAACATTTTATATTGCAAGAGTTATTACCCGTAATTGAACCTTGCCTTTCTATCTGAATGACACTCGCATATGCTAAGAGGTTCTCCCTAGATGAAGCTGTGTTCATGAGTGAGAACGCACCTCTAGTGTTGGGGCTGATGTCACAGTCATTTGAATTTTGGGCTTTGCTCTTTGTTCTCATTGTTATTTTATTTTCCCCATGTCTTGGGAAAATTAATGAGTTAACTTCTTTCCAAAGAGCCCAAAAAGGTGAACATGAAACAGAAGTTTTGGAAGCACACTCTTGGTGACTTCAGACCTTATGCAGTTGTTTAGTTGCTGGCTAAACATAGTATTTTATAACCATCTCATTGGCCCTAGATTGCTTATATTCTAATACCCAATTTTTTTGTTCATTGGCTTTCCTCAACTGCAGTTTTCTTATTTTTAGATATACTTCCAGAAAGTAACTGTTACTGCTATCATTATTACTAGACTCTAGATATTCTACATAGTTACATCTGGAATTGAATGTTTCCCCTTGGAGTATACTAGCTTTTTCATGTTTCTCTTGTGTAATGCTTTGCTACTAGTTTATAGTAGCAATGTACACAGTACATTGTACTATGAAAATTGTACAGAAAACGTTTCACCTTTTTGGGCTCTTCAGGCAAGAAGTTAACTCATTAATTTTCCCCAGAAACGAGGAAAATAAAATGAGAGCAAAGAGCAAAGCCCTAAATTCAAATGTGACATCAACCCCAACACTGTAAGTGTACACTAATTCACGAACACAGCTATGTATAGTAGCCTGTACATAGCATTATAAAAAAAAGAAGCTTAAAAGAAATTAAATGAGATAGTTTAAGTTGGAACCATTCATTTGTTTAATCTGCTGCCAAGAAATTCTCATGCTTAGGGAAAGAAGAACAGGATAAATGCCTTTTGTATTTATGAAATGCTAGAATTCCATTATTCTCTGTGGTTTGGCTTATCATTATTTAATACTCTTTTTAAAAGTTATTAAATAATACAATAAGTTCTAAAGAGTAAATACCATCATAGGAAACTTTAAGTTAAAGATGTATAGAAGCCCTATGAAGATTAGAGATATACTTAAAATCACTCACATTGGACTCATTGCCTGAGTCCAAGTTGAGTTGTTTTAATAATAATAAAAAAAGAATAAAATGTTATAGGCATCTTAATTTCATCCAGCATGTAAAGGGTAACACAGTAGTATGAATTTGTGGTAGCAGACAAGTAGACTGTATAGATTCTTAAATGTTTTCTGTACAATTTTGATTTTGTCTTGAAAGCCGAAAAATTTCAAGGACATCTTCTTAGGGTTTGTTTGTTTGTTTGTTTTTGTCTTAAGCAAGTAACAGAAATTACCTGAAGGCATTCCTTCAAACTCAAATCTAAACTTAAAACTTGCTTCTCATGTGTTTTCATGATACCTTTTTCTGTTTGTTCAAATATGTCAGTTTTCATACATAGGCTCTAGAAATGTAAATCATTGCTTCTAATATTAAAAATAAGTGATAATAGCACAGAATATATAAAGTCTTCATTATAATGAAATTTTGTGGTCTTGGGGATTGAGCCCAAGACTTTCTGACTGAGCTTCATCCCTAGCCCTATTTTTCATTTGTGACAGAGTCTTGCTGAGTTGCCCAGGCTGGGCTCAAACTCCCAGAGTGCTAGGATTACAAACCTGTGTCACCCACCTCAGCTATTATAATAAAATTTTAAAATATGATGTAATCCGATTCACAAAATCATTAAACTGAAAGATACCTATAAAACGCAAATGCAGTTTTGCCTAAAATAAATTTAGAAGGTAATTTTCATCTAGAATTTCTACCTTTATGAAATAGAATTGAAACACTTCTAGAAACACTCAACAGGGAAGTACTAACAAGTAAGAGCTTGTCATTATAAACATATAGAAACTATTGTGGGAATGTGTAAATATTGATGAAATGAAAGGCAAATATTTCAAATGACTATGCCACGTATGAAGTTTATTTTACTAACACAGAGCATTAATAATTAATTTATTTTGAGTTATTTTCCCCTTCTTAATTTTAAGACTATTGTTTTCTGACCCAGTTGTGTTGTGTAATTATAACAGAATTATACTTTTTAAATTCTTAAAATACAGTAAGCAAAATCTTGAGAAATGGAGCTTTATTTTTAGAAACAGAAATATTATGTTCATGAAATGTTTATGTGGAAATGCACTGATGTCTACTTTTCCCTTTGCAGTGCAACACAAAAATAATGTGAACTCATGCATGCATAGAGGGATAGATAGATGGATAAATATATGATTAAGCAATATTATAAGGTAATAATAGAACTCAAAGGCACACAGTCAACTTTGTTGTATGTTAAAAAAGTTTTATAAAATATTGAAAGTCTATATTACATTTTAGTCTATAAATTACATTAAGAATTCAGAAAAAAAAGCATAGTCTTAGAAATAACTCAACTTATGTGAACTGTATATCATAGGCCCCAAAAAACATTTTTTGATTAAAAAGTTGTTAACCAATTCAATTTCTAGATGCTTTTCATTTAGACTTTTCAGTAATGTGGTATGTACAGTAAATAGAATAATTATATAAAATCATGTCATAGAATATGAATGCTGAGTAAGTTCACTAAGGTCATTTAGGCAAGAGCATAGAATGATCTGCAGAGAAAAACTTCCTTGTCACATCATCTAAAATTGCTGAAAAATATGTTAAATATTTATTGAAAGGATGGTTGAGCAGGCAAGAAACTAAAGGAAACACTCAGAAGTTGAAATGACAGGATGCTGGATTCCATAAAGTAAGCAAACTGGAAGTTCATCCTGAGGGCTTCTGCTGGCGCCTGGCAGTGTGGTGCTTGTACAAAGGCTGCGTAATCAGAGGACAGGAGACAAAGCTGAAGGCTCAAGCAGAGTAGGAGACTGGATTACAGGCCCTACTTAAATCTGGACCCTTGAAGGGCAGTGTCTTTCCTTACGGGAAGGAAGGAATGTATGAGATGCAGGAAGGAATGGTGGGCAAAAAAAAAAAAAATAATGATAAACTTGTGGGAACCTAAGCAAAGTTGATAAAAGCACATGCACTAACATCTAATTCAGTAGGTGAAAAACTAAGGTAAAATAAAATCCTGGAGAGAAAGGGAGTGAAGAGAGTTAACATATTCCAAATTCTTTATACTTTGCAAGAGGAAGATAAATATATTTATTAATTTGATGTTTTATTAAGTAAAATACATGGTAGAATTTCTGGGGTGATCACTAAAAGAAAAGAAATAGAGTACAAATTTTCAAACAAGTGCAGGAAAAATGTTGGCTAAGGAGAAAGAATCCAAAAAATAGCAAGAATTAGGGTACAATGTAGCATGCAGCAGAAGCATAGAAATAGTGAATACACACAAGGCAGTAAAAATGAATCCAATAATCTTTCTTAATGAGTGCACTATATATTTCATTTGCAAACACTACTGAAACATTTTTCTAAGTTTTTTTTTCAGATATGTAAAACAGAATGTTTAAAAGTCAGAGAATGGAAAAAAATTATAACAAATGGATATTCAAGAGATTGAATGTCTTCAAAGCAAAGTATTAAAAATTACTAGAGATCAGCATTGCCAGGAAAAGCAATTCACCAGTAAGATACTACAATTTTAAATGTGTGTAGCATAGCTTCAATACACATAAAACAAAAATTGACAGATCTACTGTCATGGTTAGAGATTTTTTTTCACCTCTGTCACTTGTGTGGTAATTGATAGATTGAGTAAACAAAATATCAGTAAGGAAACCAAAAATTTAAACAATGAAATTAAAAGTTTGATGCTGGGTATGGTGGTGAATGCCTGTCCAGCTACTCAAAAGGCTGAGGCAAGAGGTTTATTTGCAGCTAGGGTTTCCAGCCCAACATTGGCAACACAGTGAAAACCTGTCTTTTAAACAAAGATAAGAAAAACTTAACGGATATTGTAGAGTACCATATCCAAGCACTGGAAATCAATCTGTGACACAGGACTTCAGAACAACAGGAAATCAACAATGGTCACCATAATGCCTTTTGTTGTCTTCAAAATAGCTGCAGATACCTTCAGACATAGTAAAAGTCAAACAAAAAAGAACAGAATAGAACCAATAATGACAAAACAATGAATGCAATAAAGGACTTCAAAACAAGATAAGAGTAAATCCAAAATGGCTACCATAATATAACTTATCTTTGAAATAACACCTATGCTATCGGATGTAATAAAATGAAACAAAACAAGACAGAATAAAATCCAACCCAACGGAACTATGAAAATAATATAGGACTTCAAAACAGGATAATAGGGAATTAACAATGGCTACCACCTTCAGAAGGAGACCACCCCCTCATAGATGCTACACTGCATATTGTTATCCTCCAAATAGGTGATCAAATTACTAGCTTTAGACCTGCAAAGTCAATGAAACACTAAACACTACAAGCAATAAATTGTACTTTACCTCAATAGCTATCATTGCAGCCTGTGTGTCTCCGGATCAGCTGGTCGCTTATGGCGGGGGTGGGGGTGGTGTTGACTCCTCTTGTTTCCCAGCCCACGTGCTGGAAGGGGCTGGCATCTGGCTCTCCCTCCAGCAACCCGCACATTGTGCTGATTCGCAGGGAGGGCTTGCTTCTTGTTGACTTCTTGTTCTCTTTCCCCGCAGTCTGTGAATGGCACTGACTCCCAGGAAAAAGCTGGTGTCTGGCTGTTCCCCCAGTGGCCTGCACATGGCACTGATTCACAGGGAGGGCTTGCTTCTTGGTGACTTCTTTTTCTCTTTCCCTGCAGTCCGCGAATGGCACTGACTCACGGGAAAAGGCTGGTGTCTGGCTGTTCCCCTGGTGGCCCACATGTGGCACCAATTCACAGGGAGGGCTTGCTTCTTCCATACTTTCTTTCTTGAATAAACATTGATATAAACTGAGCATATTCTAGACCAAAGGGTCAGTTTTATTTAGTTAACAAGTAATTACTGACTTCACGCCAGACGCAATCTGTGTAGCTAAGATGTAGCAGTGAACAAAATAGATTTTAAAAACCATCAGTGGCATCACAGTGTTTATTATAGTGAAAGCAACAATATATAAATAAGTAAAATATATTACATGTCAGGTAATTTTTTTATTAGTATATGTTTGTGGTACATGATAACTACATTCATTATGGGGATGAATTATATTCATCATTGGTATACATATGTATTGAATCTTGATCATTTTTATCTCCCATTCACCACCTCCTGCCTTTCCCGTTCTCTCCTTCCTATCTACAGAGCCTATCTAGATTCATACTTCTGCAAGTGGAAAACCATTTTACAAACCATTTATGAAGGAAACTATTATTCTGTAGCATATGTTATTTATTCCTTTGTCAAAAATCAGATGGGTGAAGGTACTTGAGGTTTTTTCTGCATCCTCTATTCCACTGGTGGCGAACCTATGGTACACATGCCACAGCCAGAAGTTCATCATCATCGAAAGCTCTAAAAGGTTTATCATCACTGCTATATTCTATTCCATTGGTCAATGTGTCTGTTTTGTTTCTAATACTATGCTGGTTTTATTACTGTAGCTTTGTAGTGTAACCTTCCAGAATTGTGATGCTTCCTGCTTTGCTCAGAATTACTTTGGCACTTCTCGGTATCATCTGGTTCCATATAAATTTTAGAATTTTTTTTTCTAGTATGGTGAAAAATACTCACAGTATTTTGATTGTAATTGTAGTAAATATATATATCATTTTTGGTAATATGGCCTTTTGACAGTGTTGGTTCTGCCTATACAAGAACCGAGGATATCTATTTTCTACTGTTCTTTTCAGTCTATTTCACAACAATATGATATCATTTTCATTATATAGAGGTCTTTTACTTCTTTTGATTAGGATAATTTCTAGGTACTTAATTTTTTAAAGCTATCATGAATGAGATTGTTTTCCTGGTTTCTTTCTTGGTAAATTCATTGTTGGTATATAGAACTGCTATTGATTTTTAACTCTTGCCAAAAGATTTATACCAATACAATTAGAAATAAAAATTGAAATCACAATGGACACCACCAAAATCCAGAAGATTCTAAGAAACAACTTCAAAAACTTATATTCCAATAAAACTGGAGAATCCAGAAGAAATGGATAAATTCCTAGACACATATAAATTACCAAAATGGAACCAAGAAGATATAAAAACCCTGAGCTGACCAATAACAGGCAATGAAATAGCAGCAGTAATAAAACCATACCAACTAAGAACAGCCCAGGAGCAGATGAATTCACAGCTGAATTTTACTAGAACTTCAAGGAAGAACTAACATCAATGCTCCTCAAAGTCTTCTATGAAATTGAAAGGGAAGAGAACTGCCAAACTCATTCCTGGAAGCTAGCATTACCCTAATATCAAAACTAGCCAAGGACTTTGAAAAAACAAAAACCTATAGGCCACAGATGAATATAGTTACAAAATCTTCAACAAAGTATTTGCAGACAGAATGAAAGAAATATAAAAATGATCACTCATCATGATCGAATCACCTTCATTCCAGGGATGCAAGGATAGTTGAACATGTGGAAATCAATAAATGTACCATATAAACAGAAGGATAAAAATCATATGATACTCACAATAGGTACAAAAGCATTTGACAAAACCCAACATCCATTTATGATAAATTTTTAAAAACCCTGACAAAAATAGACCTTATGTTAAACTGATAAACCCATTTATGACAAACCTATTATCAGTATTATACTAAATGGGAAAGAGCTGAAGCATTCCTCATAAAATGAGGAACAAGACAGGTTTTTACTCTTACTACTTTTGTTCAGTATAGTTCTCCAAACTTTAGCCAGAGCCACAGGCAAAAGAAAGAAAGAAATGGAGTTCAAATAGGAAAGGAAGAAGTCAAACCATTCTTATTTACAGATGACATGATCCTTTTCATAGAAGATCCAGAAATTTCCACCAGAAGACTCTTACAGTTAATAAGCACATTCAACAAATTGGCAAGATACAAAATAAACACACCAAAGTCAATAATGTATCAGCTAATGTTATGTGCCATGAAAGAGAATAAGCAGGGACAGCAGCTAGCAAGTATTGGGTAATGAGGTGCTGACAGCAATTTTAAATGAACACTTCAGGAAAGTCTTCATTAAAAAGTTGAAATGTGAATTAAGTCCAGCAGTTTGGCAGATGCAGTGAATGAGAGAGGAGGAAGAGAATGGGTCAGAGAAGTCCAATCATACAGGACTTAGTGGACCATTGTAAAGAATTGAGATTATTCTTTTGTATAATAAGGAAAATCAGTAGAATAGTTGAAACCAACCAGTGAATGGATAATTTAGATTCCATGTTGAGAATGGACCTCAGAAAGGTCAGACAAGTAGATCAGTTACAAGGCTATTGACATAACTGAATGAACCCAATGGTCATTTAGACCAAAATGCTAGCAAAAGACACTAGGATGGAATGGTTCGATTTTGAACATGTTGAAGGGTGTATGAAAGAATTTGGGGACAGAATGGGTAAGGGTGTCATGGCAAGAGAAGATAAGAATGACTTCAGGTTTTTGAACATGAGCAACTGGCAGATAGAATTTCCACTGACAATGCTGCTGAGACTGCAAGAACAGGTGTGTGGGAGGAAATCAGGAATTTTGGGGAGTTGTGTTAAGTTTGAATGAAAAATTTGGAAGTTAGTACTGATAGGGGGTGGATAGAAAGGGAGAAAAATGAAAAAAATCAGTATTGGAACAGAGACAAAAAGGGAATTATGTATTGTTAAAATGTTTATATTGGAAAAGAAGACTGAATGAGCCATGCAACCTCTCTCTCTCTAGACTTGAGATCAAACCCAGGGCCTTCTGTGTGCTACACAGATGGTTTACCAATGAGCTACATCCCCAACCTGAGTCTTTCATTTTTAAACAAACTTTAAAGTATCAATAAATTAAACTCAAGTACATGGAAGGATATAAAGATGTCTACAGTTTGATTTAACAAAAAATGATAAAGTTGAGCATTTGTTCTTTGACAAATGAAATAGAAAAATTGTGAATGGAATATACTGAACAGGTTCATGACAACAAACTTCAAAAATTAGGTAAAATGGAAAATTCCTTAGAAAAATAAAAATAAAACTTACTGAAAAAGAAATAGAAGATCTAAAAGCTATATAACTATTAGAGAAATTGATAATTAACCTTTTTTCCCACAAAATAAATTACCATCCTGAGATGTTTTTAGCAAGTGAGGTTTTGTCTCTAAGACCCACATGACTCTTTTTTTGTTTTTCTTTTAGTCATTCTTTCAGATTCACTTTTTTACAGAATTGTAATCATTGAGTATATGAAATTTTAATATCTTTAAATAATGCTGAGAGTATTGATTTGCTGTGATGGCATTCTAAAAAACTTTTACTCTCTTTGCCCAGATTTAAAAATTGTTTAACACTAGAAAGTTACCTACACACATCTGAACAGATCCATGTTTTAGGGAAAGAATGAAAGAGCAAATGTGTAAGATAAATAAGAGCCTTTTGACTGGGAGCACTGAGAAAGATGTGATCTAATAAACAAAGGAACCGATTTTCATGTAAGCCTAATTAGGGATATTTGGGAAAGAAGATTTTGAGTATGGGGGCTTATTTGATTTCTGCCAATGGCTGGGGAAGTCCTTTGTCCATAATGGCACTTTGAAAAAAGTTGTGATATGAATCAGTAAATTAGGAAACTAAACAAAATTGACAGAGCATAGGTACAAATAGCATAAAAGCCATTCCATGAACAAATTTTGTAGGTCTGGCTCTTTCTCAAGGCTCTCTTTGTAAAGCCAGTCAGGTGTATGAGCTAGGAGTACAGACCAAAGCAACTAAACAGTGTGCTTCTGGAAGTCTGGTTTTCCTTTACAGCATTGCCTCCCTGTCCACAACTATACTACTGAAGTAAGTCTTTTGATTTTGCTTATGTTGTTTATCTTCTAAATCATAACGTCTAAAAACTGTTAGAAGGAAAATGTTAGAAGGAAAATGACGATTATTTGGAAAGATACCATGATAACCATTCGTTGCATTTGAATTACTCTGCTGGCCTAACAATTCTCTTGTGTTTTGTGCATACTATATTTATTAAGAGTGCATAGCGTATTTATTTAGAGTTAGATTTACATTCTTGGATATTGACATTTGTGAACACTTTAGAATACATTTGCTAGGTATTCTACGTTGATGAGGTCTGAAAAGAAGCCTTCAGAGAAAATTCCATGAAGAACTTATTAGGTGGGTTTACGACATACACGGATCTCACAACTAGAACTCAAAAAACTTTGCCTGATAATGTAACCTTGTTTCTACTTACAGTAAATACTCTCAAGCATCTGTCTCTTAGAGATAAGAATAAGTAACACTCACTTGGTATTTTTCAATTTGCTCCCTTTTTTTTCCTCCTAGATAAGCATGTTCAAATAATAAAAAAAATTCAGCCTGATGTAGATTCTGATCCATATTACAAAGGCTTCTCCCAGCCCTTTTCATCTTATGGAAAACGGTATTTCAGTTTTGTCAGTATCTTGGAAACTTATAATCATTGGTCTAAATTATAGGGAGTTAATAGATACTAGCCTGCCTCAGAGACCTCACCTTGTTTATAGACCTCAGCAGTGAAGTTGCTATAAAGAAGGACATTACTTTGGTAAAATCTTCAACAAACAGTCTGATTACATGTGGTTATTGCTGGGTAAAGATAAAAATTTGTCTTTTGGGTCATAATTTGGGGGGGGTACTAGGATGAACCCAGAGCCTCATGATTGCCAGTCACGTGCTCTACTACTGAGCTACAATCCCCAGCCCTTTAAAAAATTATGATTTTGAGACTGGAGTCTCACTAATTTGCCCATAAATCTTGTCAAAAAAGTCATTTAAACCTAAAATCTTCCCATTAATTCAAGTTTTCCTGATGTTCACACCAGTTTATTTTCAGAGCAGTTTTAGGTTCACAGTGGAATTCTATAGAAAGTACTTTTGCATATGTATATAAAAGCGATTTGTATTATTATGAGAATGGTTACTATATAATGTATGCTGATTAAGTCTAAGGTCTTTATAAACATGATCACATTTAATTCCCCCATCTTAGTATGTAAATATGTATCATCCTCATTTTATAGATGAGAACACTTAGAAAAGTAACTTGCTTAATGATCATAAACAATATGTGCCTAACCAGAATTCTCAGTTGAGTCATTTGATCTCAAAGTCTTTACTGTTCTCCATAATAGTATAAAATAATCCACCTCAGGAAATAAGGAATACTTTTCCAGAGATATTTTATAAAAGAACAGCTACATATTGCTGCAGAGGGGCAGTGTAGCAGAAGACAAGAAAATTTGAATATGGAATTCATTTTCTTGATTCATAAGTGAGTATAATGAAAGTTACTACTGCACTAGATAATCTGTGTAATCAGAGCTTAGGGTTTAGGACAAAAGGGCACAATGAATGCTAACTGGTATTTATTATATTGATGTAGAGATTTAAGAACTGTCTTGGTTACTTTTCTTTCCCTCATTGCTGGAACAAAATACCTGACACCCAAAAATTAAGGAAGGAAAGGTTTATTTAGCTCACAGTTTGTGGAGGTTTCAGTGCATAATCAGTTGACTCCAAGCAGGGTGGCATGGCACAGGGGCAACACTTTAAGGCAGCAGAAGACAACAAAAGGGGAGAGAAGAGGAAGCCTTTTTTCCTCCTTTGTATTATAAGTGTGCTACGACCCCCCCTAGGGTGGATGTAGCACTCACACCACCCCTGAGCCCTCTGGCACAGGCTTAGGGTGTTTACATAGTAGGACCCTGGCCCCTTGCTGAGGCACTTATTTGAACATCTAAATTTCTCAAGTTGACAAAATCTACAACATCATAGAGTGGTTAGGGTATGTTCTCTACATCCCAGGATATAGAACTGCTGAGTTACTTAGTTAAGCTTTTAGATTTCTCAAGTTGACACAATGTATCAGTCATAACAAGAATTAAAGATAAACAAAATGATCTTTAGAAAAAAGTGGACAAAATGATCTTTAGAATGGTAGTTTTTTTTTTAGAATGGTATTTTTTGACCTTCACTATTGCCACACTAAATAGTGGAAAGTGCTGATAAATCAAATTGTAAGGAATAAAATGCTTCATGTAAGTTTGAACTTTGGAAGGTCAGAAATCATTGTACTATCTCAATTTTCTTCTATCCCTAAGAACCAACCTTTGATCCTTTAAATGTAGCATGACTGAGAATGCATATTTTAGAAGAAAATGCATCCTTTTAAAATTAGAAACTAGATATGAGCAAGCAGGACTTTGCTCAATATGCAGTATCCCCACCCACCCATCTAAATTAATGCAAGGTTGCAACAATCCACCAATTCCACACTGGCTCTAAATTTTGCTTCCCTTGCATTGGGTGGCAGAGATGAGGACTAGCTGGATAAAGACAAAGCCTGGGGAATAAATTGACCTCAAAACCGTCAATATACAGTCAGGTATCCACTTTTAACCTCCAACCGGCAGCCTACATCAAACAGTGACTAGAGGGCTGGTTGTATTTCCCATCTACCAGTGGGAAGAAGGACCAGCCTTGGCTTGGATGTTAACCACAATTCTGGGGTATATCAACAAAGAGGCCTCCTGCCGGGAAGGTACCTCATAACCCATAAACCCTAAAGCTAGGCACTGAAAATCTTGACTGACTGGATCCCAAGACTGCAGGTCTTAGAAATAAACTGTTCACCAAAAACACAAAATGTTTTTCTTTTAATTCAATGGTCTTTTGATTTTTCTATTTTTAGAATTATTTTTATCATTCCCTCATTAGCTTTTTGGGGGACTCAGGGTTATTGTCTCCCTTTTTTCCTTCCTTTAGTTTGTTTCTCCTTTTCTGTTTTTCCCTTTCAACTTTTTTTTCTTATGTTTCTTTTTAGTTCCTGTATTTTACTGCATGCATATCTTTTTCTTGTTTGTTCTTCTTATGATAGTTCTATAACACTGTTGATTTCCTTTTCCTCCTCAAATGGGAACTACGTCTCACTTTTTACTTCTTTATCCCATTGAATAATTTTTCAAAGTTTGCTTTTTTTAATTCTCCAGCTTTCCACACTCTCTACCTTTACTAGTATAACTGTCAAGCATTATGAATCTCTAGATAGCTAGATAACTTTATGCTGTTGGGGTTGAATACTATACTCTTGTTAGTAGAATATAAATGGTTCTTTTAGTAGATATTTACAAAGCATTCCACTACAGTCAGCTGGAAAGCCTCAACACAAAGAAATAAAAATGATGAAACATGAGAAGACAAGCCAACAAAATGGCTCTGAAAACTCTCACTTCTCCCAGGGTTGATCCATGGGGCTTCAGAGTAGAGGAAACCACAAGACAGACATCTAAATTATTTGAAATGGTATTGGGAGATAAGAAAACAGATGATTAAGGCATTTGACACACTCATAGAAGATACAGTAAACAGATAGTGGGCCAAATAAAACAATCATCAGATCTACAGATGACACTAATAAAAAGTTAGCAGGGCTAAACAAAACAATGCAAAACATGAAAGCATAAAAAAAGAATTAAGAGTCCATAAAAAGGCATCAAATAGAAAATCAGGAGATTACAAATTCTACTAAAAGGATGAGCTACAGAAGTGATGAATATGAGGACAGTGTCAAGACTGGACGAGAGGGCTGTTGTCAGTGCCCAGTTCATGAGAGATACTGTAAAAACAAAAAGAGAACAGGAAAAATGGATCTGGCCACTCTTAGATGTTGCAAAGACTGAAGTTCATTGGAATTAGAGAAAAATTAGAAAACAGAATAAGTGGCATTAAAAAACTTTAATGAAATAATAGGAGAAAACTTTCCAAATAATTTGATGGTAAATAAGGTGTATAGAACCCTAAATTGCCACAGCTCTTAGAGAAAAACAGCAAATCATTTATAAAGGGAAACTTACTAAAATTACATTAGAGTTCTCAACACAAATCTTAACAGCCAAGAGAGCTTGGAGTATTTGAAACCCTGAAAGAAAACAATTTCCAACCCAAGCTTATGTATCCTGCAAAACTCTTACAAGATTGATAGAGAAATAAGATATTTTTGTGGTAAAGAGTGCCTAAAAAAATTCATGATCACCGAACCAGTACATCAAAAAGTTCTCTAGGATATCTTAGGGACAATGAAGCTAACATGACAAAAGGCCTAATAAAATGAATACACCAGTGTATGATAAGCAGTTAAGTAGGAGGGAAAGAATGGGAATCGACAACAGGAAAATCAGGCAATGACAGGGATAACTCAGTAACTATCAATGATAATTCCCAATGTGAATGGTCTCAATTCTCCAAAAAGCAAAATGGATAAAGAAAAAAATCCAGTGATACGTATTACACAGGAAAAACATTTAACCCAAAAATAAATTCATAGGCTAAAAGTAAAAGGATGGAAAACAGTATTCCATGCAACAGGAACACCTCCAAAAAAGAAAGATTAGCTATCCTATATTCAGACAAAGTAGACTTGAAGCCAAAAATAATTAAAAGAAGTGAAAAATGTGTCACTATTCATTGGTCAAGGGAACAATCCAACAAGAAAACATAATTTATGGATATAAATTGAATAATAAAACACCCAACTTCATAAAACAAGTACTACTGAATATAAAAGATCATATAAATAGTATAGTGTGGCACCTCAGTACTCTGCTGTCACAAATAGATCAACTAGACAAAACATCCATAAAGAAATATCAGAGTGGAACAAAACCTTCAAACAAATAGACATAATAGATATCTATAGTTTTCCATCCAACAACAGAACACACATTTCAGAGATATGTGAACTTTTTCCAAAATTATATCATACAGTAGCCAATAAAGCAAGCTTAAATAAATGTGAAGGACTTGAAATTATACCATGCATATTATCAAGTAATAACACAAGATGGAAATCAATGACAAAACACAGAAATTATGTAAATGCTTGGAAATTAAAGAACACACTATTGAATAATCAGTAGGTCACAAAAGATACTAAGCAAGAATTAAGACAGTTTCTAGAACTATATTATGACAATACAACATACCAGAAATTATGAGATATGATAAAGCGGTCCTAGCTGGGTATTGTAGCACTTATTTCTAATCCCTGCACTCAACAGGCTGAGGCAGGAAGATTGCCATGAGTTTGAGGCCAGCCTGTACTGCACAGTGAGACCCTGTCTCAAAAAACAAAAAAAGAAGCAGTCTTAGGAGGAAACTTTATAGCTGTTCACATCATAAAATCAGAACTAACCTGAATAACCCAATGATTTACTTCAGGGTTCTAGACAACCAAGAAAAATCCATACCCAAAACTAGTTCAAGGAAGGAAATTATAAAGATCAGAGCTAAAATCATTAAAATTGAGCCCCTCCAAAATACAAAGAATCAGTGAATCAAAGATTTGATTCACAGAAGGAATAAACAAAATAGACAAATCTTTAGTCTAACCAAAAAAAAAAAGACAAATCAATATAATTAGAAATGAAAAAGGTGTAATCAAAACAGACTGCTTAAATAAAAAAGATTCAGCAACTGCTTTGTAAACCAGTAAGTTGGAGAATTAAGAAATGGATTCTGAGATACATATGAATTACCAAAACTGAACCAGTAAGACTTAAAAACCCTGAATAATTTAATAGGCAATGAAATTGAAGCAGTAACAACTTACCACATAAGAAAAGCCTAGGTCTGAATGGATTCACTGCTGAATTCTACCAAAACTTCAGGGAAGATCTAACATTAATACACCCTAACTCTTTAATCAATCCAAAGAGGAGTACTCCTAAAGTCATTCCTGAAAGCTACCGTTATCCCGATTCCAAGAAAAGACAATTCTACCAAGACAGAGACCACAGACCAATCTCTTTAATGAATATCGTTGTAAAAATTCTCAAGATATTTGCAAATAGAATGCAGTGAATCATCAAAAATCAATGTAAATGTCATCAATTCACCAGTCCAAAAAAAAAAAAAAAACAGACTGGCCAAATAGATTAAAAAAAAAAAGATGCAACAATATGTGGTATACAAGAAACACATTTAACTCAAAAAGAAATTCATAGACTGAAACTGAAAGGATGGAAGACAATCCTCCATGTAGCTGCAATACAGGAAAAAGGGGTAGCTATTGTATTTGCAGATCATTTGAACTTCAAACCAAGAATGTTCAAAAGAGATAAAGAAGGTTACTACATACTTGTTATGGTAAAATTTAAAGAGTTAACAATCACAAATATGCTTGTACCAAATATGTGAGCGCCCAAGCATATAACACAATATTAATAGACATGAAAAATCAAATAAGCAGTGCCACAATTATAACATGAGACCTTAATATCCAGTTATATTAAGTAGATAGATCAACCAGACAAAAAAATCAGCAAAGAAATATCAGAACTGAACCAAACCTGTGAACAAATGGAGTTAGTAAATGTCTACAGTGTTCCACACAACATCATTATAATACACATTCTTCTAAGCTGCACATGGAATGTCCCATAAATTAGACCATATACTAGCCCACAGAACCTGCTTAAGTAAATGCAAAAAAACTGAAATTATCCCATGCATATTATCTGAATATAATTGGAAATGAATGGCAAAAGAAACTACAAACACTCTGTAAACACATGGAAATTATACAACACCCTTCTAAACAACCAGTGGGTGACAGATGAAATAGAAGAAATTAAACAGTATCTGCAACTAAACTAGAATGCAGATACAACATACCAGAAATTACGGGATGCAGTGAAAGCAGTCCTAAGGGAAACTTATAGTGGTGAATTCTCATATCAGGAAAACAGAACAAGCACAAATAACCTAATGTTGCACCTCAAGCTTCTAGAAAAAGTAGAACAAAACAAGCCCAAAGCCCATACACGGAAAAAAGTTATAAAAATCAGAGCAGAAATTAATGAGATGGAGACTAAGAATACTATACAGAGCATTAATGAATCAAAAGAGTTCGTTCTTTGAAAGAAAGAAAATTGATAAACCCTAAACCAACCTGATAAAAAATGGAAAGAAAAGACTGAAATTCATGCATTGAGGAATGAAAAGGGTGAAATCATTACAGACCCTGTAGAAATTCAGAAGACAATCAATACCTACTTTGAAAATCTTTACTTGCATAGAATGGAAAACACAAAAGAAATGGACAGATTCCTAGAAATGTATGAATTACCAAAGCTAAATCAAGAAGATGTAAAAATTCTGAATTACCCAATATAAGATAATGAGATTGAAAATGAAAATAACAACTTACCAGCAAAGAAAAGCACAGGTACTGATGGATTCACTGCTGAACTCTACAAGGAATTTAGAGAAGATTAAATGCCAACACTCCTCAAACTCTTCAATGAAATCAAATGGCAAACAATACTCCCTGATTCCTGGAGGCAATATTACCCTGATACCAAAACCAGCAAAAGACCCAACCAAAAAAGGGAACTACAGACCAATCTCCCTAGTGAACATAGATGCAAAACTCAATATGATACTAGTAAACAGAATGCAGCAAATCATCAAGAAGGTTATATACCCTGATGAAGTGGAATTTATCCTATGAATGAAGGGCTGGTTCAACATACACAAATCAATAAACATAATACACCATATCAGCAGGGCCAAAGACAAAAATCACATGATCATCTCATTAGATGCAGAAAAAGCTTTTTACAAAGTCCAACACTCATTCTTGATAAAAATCCTACAGAAATTCTAAATAGATGGTCTTTATCTCAGTCTAATAAAAGCCATCCGTGACAAACTAATGGCCAACATCATACTAAATGGACAAAAACTGAAAGCTTTCACTCTAAAATCAGGATCAAGACAAGGTTGTCCACTATTACCACTGCTATTCAATATAATTTTGGAAATATTAACCAGAGCAATTAGACAAGAGAGAGAAATAAAAGGAATAAGTATACAAAAGGAAGAAGTTCAGTTACCATTATTCACAGGTGACATGATACTCTACATAAAAGACCCCAAAAACTCCACCAAAAGACTTCTAGATTTAATAACCAAATTCAGTAGTGTAGCTGGATACAAAGTTAACACTCAAAAATCAATAGCATTCCTGTACACAAACAACAAATGCACTGACATAGAATTTAGGGAAACAACATCCTTCACAATAGTCTCCAAAAAATGAAATACTTTGCAGTCCAACAAAGGACATAAAAGATCTCTACACTGAAAATTACAGTACTCTGAAAAAGAAGAGGATATCAGAAAATTGAAAGATACTCCTCACTCATTGATAGCAAAAGCCAACATAGTGAAAGTGGTCATATTCCTAAAATTGCTATACAGATTTAATGCAATCTCAATCAAAATGCCATTAGCAATCCTCACAGAGCTATAGAAGACATTCCTAAAATTCCTATGGAACCAGAAGAGACCTAGAATAGCAAAGGCAGTTCACAGCAACAAAGGCAAGGCAGGAGGCATCACAATCCATGACTTGAACTTATAGTACAGAGCTACTGTGATAAAATCAGCATGGTACTGGATCAGTGGAATAGATTAGAAGATACAGACATAACTACAAACACTATCAACCACTTTATCCTCAACAAAGTGGCCAGACATGTTCCCTGGAAGAAAGATAGCTTCTCTAATAAATGGTACTAGAAAAACTAGCTCTCTACATGCTGAAGACTAAAAGTAGACCCATGTCTGTCACTATGCACTAAACTAACTTCAAAATGGATCAAAGATCTAAATATTAAAACAGAAACACTAAATCTACTAGAAGAGCAAGTAAGTAGATATCTTGAAGACACAGGTGTAAGCAGAGAGTTCATGAACAAGACCCAGACTGCATGGGAAATACTTCAAAGAATCAAACTGGGATGTCATATTGTTAAAAAGCTTTTGCACATCAAAAGAAATCACAAACAATGAAAAGACAACCCACAGAGTGGGAAAAAAATTTTAACCAATTGTTCCTCAGACAAAGGACTTCTATCTGGAACATATAAAGAATTGAAAAATAAATTAGACCTCCCCCCAAATTCAAAGACCCAATCCAAAAATGGTCATCTGAGATGAAACACACTTCTCAGATGAAGAAACATAAATAGCAAATAAATGCATGAAAAAATGTTCAGCATCATTGGTAATTTGAGAGACGCACATTAAAACAACAATGACTGTCATCAAGAAATCAACCAATAACAAATGCTGGTGGGGATGAGGGGGAAAAGGAACCCTTCTCCACTATTGGTGGGAATGCAGACTGGTGCAACCACTGTGGAAACCAGTATGGAGAGTCCTCAAAAAACTGGGGTTGGAGTTTCCATTCAATCCAGCAGTTCTCCTTCTGGGTATCTTCCCAGAAGAATTAAAAACATCATACCATGCTATATGGGCACCCATGTGTATAGCAGCATGATTTGTAATAGCTATATCTTGGAAACAACCCAAATGCCCATCAATCAAGGAGTGGATAAAAACGATACGATATTTTTATACAATGGAGTACTACTCAGTTATAAAGAAGGATAAACTTGAGTCTTTTATAGGTAAATGGATGCAACTTGAGACTATACACATAAGTGAAATAAATCAGATGTAAACATCATATTTTCTCCCTAGTATAAGAAGCTGAAAGAGCAAATATCCAAAATGTGCAATAGATACTGTGAAATGGCAGGAAACCATCCAAAAAAAAAGAGAAACTGGGATGGGGGAAATGAGTAAATGGAGGGAAAAGGAAGTCTTTGTGTGTGTGTGTGTGTTAGAAAAGATTGTTATACTACTAATTTCTATTCATTAAAAAGAAAGATCTGTGCTTATATTGTTTGATCAATTTTTTATGCCTTTACGTTGCAATCTGAGCTATTACTTTGAAGATAACAATATGCAATATATTATCCATTGTTAGTCTCCTACTATCTTGGTTTGAAATTTTATATCGTTTTTATTGTTTTTTCTCTTTAAAATAAAATACAGGAGAAAACTGGTATAGAAGTACCTTATCTCAATGTGGTAAAATTCATTTATGATAAACCTACTGGCAACATTTTAAATGGGGCAAAACTGAAAGCTATCCCTCTTGTTTTTTTTTTTTTGTTGTTGTTGTTGTTGTTTTTTTAAAATAACCTTCCTAGATCCTGGCACTAAGAATTTGGGGTCTTTTATTTATATAGGAATGTGTCAGGGGTAATTTTGACACACCAGTATAACAGAAGTGGCACCAATTAGTGTGTCCCATCACGTGGTGGGTAGGGGTTCAGAGAGGATATCACTGACACCTTGTCAGTAAGGGCAAAAGTTGAGGGAAGGTGACAGGCAGGGAATAAAGAAGTATATAATAGATGTCAAAAAGGCAACTTTATCTAACCAGATTCTTTAGGTTATTTTTTGAGTAACAGTAACCTTCAAGGTTACAACAAAACTAACATTTTATGAAAGTTAAACTTTGTGATAAATATAGACTGACATGCAAATGTGAGAAATAATACAGAGAAATCCTATTATATGAATCTAGTTTCTCCAAATGGTAGATCTTGCAAAACAACTATACTCTCATATCCAGCATATTGACATCATTACAGGGCATTTCTATCACCACAAGATTCTTCATTTATGTTTTTATTCTTCATTTATGTTTTCTTTCCATCCTTTCCCAAGTCCATGGTAACCACCATTGCCAATTTTTATAATTTTGTCATTTGAAGAATGTTATATAAGTTGAATTGTACATTGCATAACCTTTCGGGATTGTCTTTTTTCTCTTAGCATTAACAATCTGGAAATTTTTCCTCCAAATTGTTGCATTTATTAATAGTTGAGTCCTTTGTATTACTGAGTAGAATTCCAGGGGATGGATGTACCATAGTTTGTCTGCCATATAGTCACTGTAAAATATCTGGATTGTTTCCAAATTTTCATTAGTACATATTTACAAAATATGAACTTTACATTCATCTTGGGGAGTAGATGTACATAGCACAGCTTGATCCTCTTCACTCACCTTCCCCCCTAGGAACCAGCACCTTCCCTCCATTTCTAAATCCCCTTTCTCTATTTTCATTCTTACTATCTTCAGTTCATGTTTATGACATAGTGTTTATATTCATTGTGGGTATTTGATGCATGTACATCAAACATTAAATCTTTTTACTTCCTCTCCCTTCTCCCCTGTCCCCTCCCCTTTGGTCTATACCCATTTCCATTTGCAAGAGATCTATCTCCTGGTTTTTTTGTATCAATTCTTTATTTTGTTCTTTATTTATACTTTGCCTTACTCAAATGAGAGATACCATACACTATTTGAGATTTGTGTCTGATTTATTTTACTTAACACTATATTTTGCAGGTGTATCTATTTTCTTATAAATGTCTCAAATTTATCCTTTTTATAAAGGAGTAGTATTCCATTGTGTATAGATACCATATTTTCTTTATGCATTCATCCACTGATGGACATACAGGCTTCTTCCAGAATTTGGCTATTATGAATTGTGCTGCTATTAACACTGGTATGCACATATTGCTGTTATATGATGTCTTTATCTCTGGGAAAATATGTAGAAGGGGGATAGAAATGAAATTTCCAATTTCAGTTCTTTGGAAATCTCTATACTGATTTCCATACTGGTTGTACTAGTTTACATTTCGTTCAGTAACGTAGGAGGGTTTCTTCTTCACTGCAGTGCTGCTAACATTTGTTCTTATTTGAATTTTTGATGATTGTCACTTTTTCTGGTATAAGATGAAATCTTGGTGGTGTTTTAATTTGCATTTTTCTGAAGTCCAGAAATGTTGAACATTGTTTAGTGGCCATTTGTACTTTTTCTGGGAAATGTCTGTGTATTTCACTTGCTCATTTCTTGATTGGGCCTTTTATTTTGAGTGGCTTAATCTTTTTGTGATCTTTATATGTACTAGATATTAATCTTCTGTCTTAGTAACAGCTGGCAAAACTTGTTTTCCATTCTGTAGGTTTTTCTCTTCACTCTGCTAATTGTTTTCTTTGCTGTACAGCTTTTAAATTTCTTATAATCTCATTTGTTAATTCTTGCTGTTATTCCTTGTGCAGTTGGAGTTCTGTTCAGAAAGTTCTTACCTATACCTATGACTGCAAGTGTTTTACCAACTTTATGTTTAGTAGGTTCATTGTTTCTGATTTAATATTTGATAGATTTTTACTTTAATTTAGTACAAGATGAGAGATATGAGTCCAACACAGCTAGTTTTTCTAGCAGCATTTGTTGAAAAAAAAAAAAAAGAAAACCTGTCTTTCCTCCAGTGTATGTTTTTGGCCCTTTGGTTGAAGATCAAATAACTTATTTTGTCCTAGCAATGGGAAAGTGACTAAGATGAGGGTGAAAATGGAGTAGGCAGAGTTATGCCCATTCTACCATAATCTGTCCTCTTTGACATACTCTACTGTGTTCTACAGATTTCTCAGAGCAGTTTGAGAGTAGCTGTCACTTGCTCAGTGTAAGCCTTAAAACCATACCTACCAGGAAGTAAAGACTGGGAACTCAGGTGCAACTATGAGAGTGAGGATGGCATGTGCAGAAGAGAAACATATAGTATTAAAAGGAAATCCTTTACCCTGTAAATTCTTCCATTTCAGTCATTTTTTAAAAAAAGAAGGGCTAGGATCTAGCAGAGGTGGTCTAGTCAGTTTTTATAAGCTTTCTTCTTCATAAGTGTACTTTTTCCCCCAAAGGATGAAAATTAGACTGTTTAGTCACTAATCAAATGACTAAAGTTAAAATATGTTGTTTTAATAAAAAGTATTTGAACCAGCCTGTGGGGGACAAAAAGAAAAGAAACTAACTTAGGGTATCCTTTCTAGAGTATTGATTATCATTCAGTATTTATTTATTGATTAAAAATGCTAATAAAACTTTCATTTTTGCATAGTATTTTATTTTGTGTTATAATGATCAGAAATTGATTATTTTTGTAAATAATCCATCTATAGAAAGATTGCCTAGGAACAGAAAATAATCATATCCAAAGATTAAGCTGGTACAATACATACAAAAAATAGAGGGAAATTTTAGTTGGGCTTTGTGATGGTTGGGATTCAAAAAATATCCACCAAAGCCTCATTGTGAAGGCTTGGTTGCTAGCTGATGGGCTTTGTGGGAAATAATTGGTTCATGAGAACACTAACTTCATCAAGTAAATTAAGCCATTGAAGAGTTCTTAATTCAATGAGCTTATTGGAATGTGGAGTCTAATTGGATATGGCAGATCACTATGGGTATACCTGAAGGATATTTCTTTTTCTTGGTCCCTTTCCCTCTGGATACCTTCTCTTCTCTTCTTGGTTGCCATAGTTGAGTAGCCTCCCTCTACCATATTTTTTGGAGTCAGCTGACCATGGACTGAAACCTCTGAAACATAGAATCAAAACATGTCTTTAAGTTGATTTTCTTTTTCAGGTTTCAGTCACAGCAACAAAAGGCTAACACAGGTTTCAAATTAACTAGAATAATAAAATTTAAAATATTTTATATATTATTATAAAATTATAAAAGAAAATGTTTAGCAGTTTGTGAATTTGAAGTAATAAAATGGTATTCATATACATTTAAACTAAGATGTTAATTATTTTACTATTGAAATGTATACCTTACATAAAAACCATTAGTTATAATTTCTAGTAAAGCACCAGATATTTCTAACAAAGACATAATAGAATAAATCAGGAACTTTGGGCTGAATCAATACTGTTTGTACTTCGCAGAGAAAATTCAACATGAACAACCAATTCATATAAAATTTCAACAGATTAGGTATATGAATTAAAAAATTTTAATCCCTATATGCAACAGATAGGCATATAGACTTCTGTTTACTCAACAGGGGAATTTAGAGGCCAACTCAGTTGTTGTTTTCATGAAAGTGGCCCAGAGAAACACAGCATGTTTCAAGGACAACATGTATACTGGTATTTCATCAACTCATTTTTATAGAAAGTCCTGATGTTGGTAGAGCCAGAAGATGCTCACACACTTTTCTCAGAGATGTTTACTGAATAATTCTTTATTTTCACTCTTATTTTTAAAATATATGTGCTGCCATTATTTTGGATTCTTTTTTACTGGAATAGCATTCTTCACTTAGTATTATTTTTATATAAATTATAGTAGTCATGTCCCAACATACTATCATCAATACCCATATATGCAATTACATGAATATGAATTACTTTTATCATCATTTTATGACAGTAAATCTATTACCAGTTTACTCATCATAACTGTCAAAAGGTCTTAAAAATAATAGCTTTTGTAAATAGAACACTAACAATATGAATAAATTACATGACATCTCAATTATCAACAGCAATTATCATGATGAATAGCCTGTCTACTAAGCATTAAAGGTGATGCACTATTCTAAATGCCCTCCTAACCCTTAACTGACAGCTCTGCTATAGCATTTACCTGAGGTTTAATCCAGATGTATATATAGCATGCAATAATTTTTGAAAAGTTCAATCTTTGGATCAAACAGAACTAACTTGGAGTTCCAGCTTCACGGTTTATTAGATGAGTATCTTGGAACAAGTTACTTAAGCTTTCAGTGTTATTTTCATTTTACAGATGGCAAGCTCACCAATCTTTAATTGCAATGTCAAGATTATGATAAATATGAAGTAACTAGCATGTATTAAGTACTTAATAAGTGATAGCTATTATCATCGTGAGTATGACTGTCTTCTTCTAGACTTTGAGACTCATGTCATTAGGTTTTCCAACCTTTTTATTCATAACACAGAACTTCAAGCATTAGAGCTATTTCAAAAGAACCCTATAAAAGTAAAAGTAACAAGGCACGGTACCACCTTAAGTTTTTGGCTGAACTCTAAGCTATGCGTAGATGGAATGAATTTCCATAGGACTGGCCAAAGAGCAATGCTTAATGAAGACAGAGGCTACTAAATTTTGGAAAGCATCATGCCATTTTTTAAAATTTACCTGTTATTCCTTATTCCCTAGTGCAGTTGTATCTGTGGGGACAGTGATCTACATTCTTTACGTGGCTACTTGGTACCAGAGGGCCGTGATAGACCTTGCTCTCAAGAACTATGGTTGTGCATTTTGATCAGTCTGGTGATTTTCTGAAGGACTGATGGCAGAGGCTTGATTTGTTTTATCACCCCTCAGTCTGGAATAGCATTCTTACAAATATCTGTCAAAAACATGTAAAGACATTGTATTCATAGTTGTTCCAGGCAAAGGATGCCAAACAAGGAAAGTAAAAGAAAAACCAAAAAGCCTAGCAAAGGGAAGATTGTGGAGAAAGATATTTGGGGGGACAATGAACTTTAAAGACCTACTGCATATACTAGGGAATCAGGAATTGAAGATACATGCTCAAAATTGGATATATGCTCAGACAAGACCTGAGAAAATCCAGGGCTTAACCTTCTGGAGAGCTTTTAGGGCATGTATAAGCAATAAGGGAAATTTAAAACTTTTTAGGCAGCATGGCTAGGAAAGAGAAGTGTAATACTGCAAAGCCCATCTACAAAGACTGGGAAAATTTTCTTTAGTAGTGTTGGTTGGTTAGGTTTTTTGTTTTTTGTTTTTTGTTTTTTTCTTCCTCCTCCTCCTCCTCCTCCTCCTCCTCCTCCTCCTCCTTCTCCTCCTCCTCTTCTTCCTCTTCCTCTTCCTCTTCCTCTTCCTCTTCCTCTTCCTCTTCTTCTTCTTCTTCTTCTTCTTCTTCTTCTTCTTCTTCTTCTTCTTCTTCTTCTTCTTCTTCTTCTTCTTCTGTGTTTAAAGATAATCTTTCTCATGTCACTGGCTGATCACTGAAATAATAAAATAGACATTTCAGAGACCACATGTGGCAAGGAATGTAAGCTTTCCAAAATTGTTTAGGAAAGTCACTAAACCAAAAGATAACTACATCCTTCAGCAGCAACTATATAGATAACCCTGGTGTATCAGAGTTCATTAGAGAAATATATATATTCATATAGTGAGAGAGAGACATCTCCTCAATGTGCATTCATATGTATGTGAATGACTGTATAAAGGATTTACTAAGTAGGTTTACAATGGCCCTCTATGGAATTGGAGGAAGAATGCAAATGCCACCTATGCCCTGGAGCGCTGAAGCATCCAGTCAAAGTTTGAAGGCCTGGAGCTCACTCTAGAGTCCTGTGAGTCCGTGTCAGAAAACCAGAGTCTGTGTGGGAAGGCTGAAGAGTCTGTGCTAGAAACATGGAAGAACTAGAGACAAATGTCTAAAGGTAATAGTGAAGATTGGAACTTCTCCAAAGAAGCAAAGGAAGACTTTCTTCTTCTTTCTTTTTTGTTTTGTCCAGGCTACAAGTTTGTTGGTTAATATTGCCTACATCTGAGGTAGGTCTTTCCTCCTCAGTTTGAGACCTACATGTCACACCACAAACACATCCAAAGCATTACTAATTTGCTCGGTGGTTCTTTCTCAAATCAAGTTGACACATCATAATACTCACACCAGTAGAGGGGAAAAAATCTGATATCCGGAGTTATCATATTATAATTTATATTTGTAGTACTACAAAAGAGTAAAAATGTACAAAGAAGCACATAATTATGAAATATTTCTAGGGAATTCAGGACATAGGGCTCATCCAAGACTTTACTTAAACTGCCTTAAATAAACTTAGAGCTCGAGGAAAGTGTGGATAATGAAATGAAGAAACCAGGAGACTGGTGTCCTACCAAATGGAGACATTTCCTCTATGTGCATCTTAAGTGCACACTGAAGATACAGGAGTGGTTTGTGTTTTTTTTTTTAAAGAGAATAAAAACAAAAAACAAAACAGAGTAAAACACAACATAGCAGATCAGAACAGAACAATGCAAGCAATACAGGTCTTCTAACATAACGACAGAAAATTAACAATAGCTACCCTAGTGTCATGTTTTCTTCAAAATTGTTGTTCATACATCCACACACAATAAACTCAAGCAAAACAAAATAATATAAAACAAGATAAAACAAATGAGTGAAAGCATTACAGGCCTTCAAATCAGACAATAAGAAATCAACAATGGCTACCTTAATGTCCTTTGTTTTCTTCAAAAAAGCTGATCATATCTTCTCACATATTGCAATCAAGTAGTGGAAAACAGACTTAAACTAATCAAATCAAAGAATAAAAGCATTATTAGACTTCAGAACCTGAAGATATGAAATCAGCTATGGCTACCATAATGTCTCATTTTCTTCAATGTAGCTGTTCATATTTTGATATTTAATAAAATCTGCTCTTGTAAACTCTTTAGGAGTAGTTCTAAGCATGTATAAGTGTATATTTGTATATCTGTCCTTTCTGTGCTAGAGGCAATAGCAGAACAAAGCACAAGAAAAAAAAACAATAAAGACAGATAAGTAACAGTAATAAAGAGCCCAAAACAATAACAATATAGGCTTTCTAAGCTAGGTGATGGGAAGATACCAAAGGTTGTTATTTCATATAGTTGTCTTCCAGAGTTGCTCAGTTTACCAGGTATAGGCATACAGAATTGGTCCGGTCCTATGAATGATACAGGAGTTATTAAACAGAACCAGATACAAAGTTTGGAGGTGAAAAGTATAAAAGCTGAGATGAAAATTTTGTTGGAGCGATTCAGTAGCCAGTGTGAGCAGTAAGAAAAACAAAAGTAGGGCAATTAAAATTATCAAGTCTGATGAGCAAAAAGGAAAAACGGAACAGAGTCTTAAGAACCTGTGGGACACCATCAAGCATTCCAACATATACAATATGGGAGCTGAATATCAGAAGGAACAATGGTACCAACTTTCCCAAATTTTGTTGAATACTGTGTTAACTGATGTGTCAGTTTGACTAAGAAATGCCTGATTAAATTGAATCAGCAAAGTTCTGGATGTGACTGAAGGGATTTCCTGAAGACAGAAGACCCGCCTTGGGTGTGAGTGACAGCAACCAGTAGGCTTGCTGCCTGAATGAAAGAAAAGAGAAACAAAGAGGAAAGACTCGCTTTTGGTTCTTTGCAGGAACTCATGGACGTCGTCTCCCAGCTTTTAGCACAGACTCTTCAACATGGACACTTCGGCCTTCCATGAGCTTTCTGTTGCAGACTGTTTGGACTTATAACAGACTTGCATGGGACATGACAGTGAGTTCCTGGCTTTCAGCTGGATCCTTTGGATCCCCAGTGCACAGGCAGCCCACTGGTACTTTTCCACACCTGACTTTGTGGGCAGCCATCATAAGCCATTCTTGTGAATTCTTATATATTTATATATTTTGCATTAAATGTGTTTGTCTAGTAAGCACTGACTGATGCAAAGACATAAGCCTATATATCCAAGAAGCTCACTGTGATTCAAATTGAATCAGCTCAAAGACAGCTACATAAAAACACATAGCAATTTAAAAAAATTAAGGCCATTGGAAAAAGATCATCTTCTGTTGCTTAAGCATCTTCAAAAAGCAAGAGGCAGATTCTCCCTTGTAAATTTCCTCAATATAGTAACAGCCATTTATCATTAGAGGTCATAGAAGCTCAAATGCATGGGAAGATGTGTAAATGGCAGAAATTTTAAGTCAGCTAAGAATTTTATACTTGGCAAAATTATCTTTAAAGAAATGACTTAAGTCATTTCCAGATAAAAGCTGAGGAAGTTCATTTCTAGTAGACTTACCTTATTAAAAAGGAAACAAATCCTGTAGGGTGAAATGAAAGAATATTAGACAGTAACTTGAAACTATAATAAAAAAAGTATATGAATAAAAGTAGTTATATACATAAATTTAAAAATCAGTATTATTGTATTACTGGTGGTAACTCCTCTTTTCCTAATATAACTTTTAAAATACATGCATGAAACGATTGTATAAATATTTGTTAATGGGCATACAATATATAATTTGTGTGAATAATAAAAGGATGAGGGGACTGTAGAGAAGCAAAGTTTTGTGTGCTAGACACTAAGTTGGTGTTAAATAAAACTAGATTGTTACAAATTTAGGATACTAATTATAATTAGAGTAGTTATTAAGAAAATAACTAGAAAGAGTACAGAGAAAGGAAGTAAAGAATATTAAAATGTAACACTAGAAAAAAATGAATTGTACACAAAGAAGTATTAAAGGAATTGTGGCCGGGCGTAGTGGCTCACGCCTGTAATCCCAGCACTCGGGAGGCTGAGACAGGCGGATCGTTGTGAGTTCGAGACCAGCCTGGGGTACAAAGTGAGCTCAAGGCCAGCCTGAACGGCATAGTGAGACCCTGTCTCAAAAACACCAGGGCTGGGGATCTAGCTCAGCGGTCTAAGTGCCTGCCCGGCAAGCGCAAGGTCATGAGTTCAATCCCCGGTGCCGCAAAAAAAAAAAAAAAGGAATTGTGGAACAAAAAATGTTCAAAATAAGTAGCTAATGACAAATACATATTTCCTTATCAGTAATAACTGTAAGTGTAAACAGATTAAATTTATTACTTAAAAGAGATTGAAACAATGAATTTTAAAAGCATGATCCAACTATATATTGTCTAAAAGAGGCCTACGTTAGATCGAAAAATACAAATATGCTCAAAGTGATAGAAAAATACAGTGGTACCTTGGTTTATGAACCTAATTAGTTCCATGATTCTGGGGAAGACAGCCATGTTTGTGTTCATGTGAAGAAGATGGCCACAATCATGTTCTTCACCTGATGAAGTTTGGGGGTGGAAACAAAATTTTCCCAAGTGCTTCTATTTGTGAATTGAATTGTTTGTGATCAGAAGCATTCATGAACTGAGGTATTACTGTATATTATTTGTAAATAATAGTCCATAAATACACCTGTTCTGGCTACCCAAAAATCAAACAAAATAAAGATAAGTAACAATCATTATGAGGTAAAGAAAAGTATATTGATAAAAGGAAAAACTCATTAAGAAAATATACATTTAAAGATTGTACACCAAATAAAAGACAATCTATAGAGCATCATGGAGGAGAAAAGCAAAAGCCACACAGATAAATCATTTGAAAGAATAACAGTGTAGATTAGAAAACATCTATAAGGTGCTTAACAGCTCACAGATAATAAGTCAGATATTGGATGGAATAAAACCATCAGGCAACTTACAGAAGACACTAGTTAAAAAACTAGCTGAGTTAATAAACAGAATGAAACCAAACTTGAGTGATGAGTTTAGCAAAGAATTAAAGTCCATAACAATGTTCTAGACAGAAATCCAAGATGTAAAAAATTCTATTAAAAGTATGACCAGCAAAAACAACAAATGTGAGAACAGAGTTCCACAACTAGAGGACAGGGCTACTTTCAGAGACCAATTACTCAGCGATACCTTAAAAACAATAAGAGAACTTTAAAAATGATCCAGTGATTGCCAGATAATGCAATTGAGATATACTTTCTTCTGTTTATGTGGTATATTACATATATTGATTTGTTTCTGTTGAACCATTTCTGCAACCCTGACATGAATCTGACTTGGTCATGATGTATAATTCTTTTAATGATTTGTTGCATGCTGTTTGTTAGTATCTTGGTGAGGATTTTTACATCTATATTCATTAAAGAGATAGGCTTGTAGCTCGGGGGGTTGTTTTGTTTTGTTTTCTTTTTGTCATCTTCCGGTTTTGATACCAGATTAATGCTAGCTTCCAGAAATGAGTTTGACAGTATTCCTTCCCTTTAAGTATCATGGAAGACTTTGAGGCACATTGGCATTAAATCTCTCCTGAAGTTCTGGTAGAATTCTGTGGTGAATCTATGTGTTCATAGGCTTTTTTGTTGGCATGATTTTTATGAGTGCCTCTGTTTCATTGCCCATTATTTGTGTATTTGTTTCTTTTGTATCTTTTTGTTTAAACTTTAGTAATTGATTCATGTCCAGGAATATTCTAGATTCTCTAATTTATTGGAATATAAGTTTTAGAGTTGTTTGGTATCAATCCTGTGGATTTTGGTGGGTCCATTGTGATTTTCTTCATATCTAATTGCACTGATAAGGGATTTACTTTCCTTCTCATAAGTTTTCCTAAGGTTTATCAATCTTGTTTATTCTTTCAAAGAACTATTTGATTCATTGATTCTTGTATTTTTAAAGACTCAATTTCATTAATTTCTGCTCTGATCTTTTTTCCTTCCTATTAGATTTAGATTTGGATTGTTTCTGTTTTTCTTGGACTTTGAGAAGTATCCTCAGCTTATTTGAGATTGTGCTTTTATTTTATATGTGCATTCACAGCCATAAATTTTCTTCTTAGAATTGCTTTCATTGTATCCCATAGGTTTTCTTATGTTGTTTCCATTATCCTTTGACTCTAAAAACTTTTTAACTTCTTCCCTGATTTTTCCCATGATCCATTAACTATTTAATGTTTATTAAATGTCCATATGTTTGCATAGTTTATGTACTTCTTTGCTATTGATTTCTAGTTTTATCCTGCTATGATCCAATAGTTATGCAGATTATTTCAATTATTTTATATTCATGTAAGTGTGCGTTATGGTCTGTTCTGGAAATATTCCATATGCTGCTAAAAAAAAAGTCTATTCTTTTCTTGGATGAAACAATGTCAATATCTGTAAAGTCCAGTTTTTCAAAGATATGGATTAAGTTTGAAATTTCTTTGCTGATTTTTTTCAGTCTAGTTGACTTATTTGCAATAGCGCAGTATTGAAGTCCCCTGCTTTGACTGTCTATTGGTCTTTGTAGGTTTTGTTTTATGAAGTTTAGTATGCCAACATTTGGTGTGTATATATTTACAACTGTTATCTCTTCCTGTTCAGTTATTCTTTTTACAATACATTGTGGCCATCTTTGTCTCTTCTGATCAGTTTTGGCTTTATGTCTGCTGTGTCTGAGAATCAGATAGCTATTCCTGCTTCCTTTTAGGCACTTGTTATGTGGAATTTCCTTCTCCACTTACTTAAGTCTTTGTGCTTTCTTTTGTACAAGGTATGTAATATATGGTTGTATTTTCTTTATTGATCCAATCTGCCAGTCCATTTCTTGTCATTAGGGACTGTCTTAGCTACTCTTCTCTTGTTGCTGAGTCAAAATATCCAACATCCAAAGTTAAGGAAAGAATGATTTATTTAGCTTACAGTTTGTACAGGTTTCAGTCCATAATCAGCTGACTCCAAGGCAGGGTGGCATGGCAGTGGGGCAACTGTTCATGGTGGCAGAAGATACCAAAAACCACAAGAGTAAAAGGGGAGGAACAAGCCCCTTTTCCTCCCTTATATTGTATGCAGGCTACCCACCCTAGGGCAGGTGTAGCACTCACACACCCAATCCGAGCACTAGATAATGAACTGGTGACAAACTCTAGATCTAGCTGCCCCTGAAAAACCTGCCCACCATGTCCAGGGGACTTTGGGGGAACATTCAGACACAAACCATAACAAAGATTTAAGACCTTTCACAGTGAATTTTTATTCTAAGGTATTTAATGAATACTGTAGCTGCATTATTTTTTAAGTGCTGAGTCATTTATTCTTTTTTTCCTTTTAACTATTCTCCCAACTAGATACATAATTTCCTTTGGGGTTTTTGGTGCTTTTGGACTCTTTCTGTCTAGTATTCTGTTAAGTGTTTTCTAAGGTGCTGGTTTAGTGGTCACACATTTCTTTAGTTTCTTTATCCTGAAAAGTCTATTTCTCCATCAATTTTGAAGGGTAATTTTTTTTGTTTTCTGGAAATGATGGCACATGACTTTTATCTCACCACCTGGGAGGCTGAGGCAGGAGGATTGCCATGAGTTTGAGGCCAGCCTGGCCTACGTAGTGAGTTTAAGGCCACCCTGAGGTACATAGGAAGACCCCGTCTCTAAAAAGTAAGAAAACAAAAAGTCTGGATCGTTGATTTGTTTACTTGCATAGTTTAAAAAACTTGACTCCAAGCTTCCCTGAAATTTAAGGTTTGTGTTGAGAAATCTGCTGTTACATTTTTATAGGCTTGCCTTTATAGATTACTTGCTGTTTTTCTATTAACTGCTTTTAGTGTTCTCTCATTTTTTAAAAATTCTTATATTTTGATTATATGTTGTGGAGAGATTTTTTCCTGGTCATGGCTATTTCATATTCTGTGTATCTCTTGTACTTTGAGTATTGAATTCTCTTTCTAGATTTGGAAATTTTTTCTTCTATGATTTCAGTGAATACATTTTTTATACCTGTTGAGTCATCTTCTAATTTGAAGAGTGAGGGTCCTAGGATACAGCTACTTTCTATCACCATTGGGAGTGGGAAAGGCCAAGACTTGAGATATCACAGGAACCCTAGGAGAAAAGACTATCCCTCTGGCTCCAAGTATTGTCATGCCTAGCAGCCACATGAATGGCTCTAGCTCTATTTTTCTTTTATTCCTGTATGTCTCAATGTTTAACCTTTTTTTCTGTAATGTAATTGTTAAGGCTTATACTTCCCTTCTAATTCCTTATTTGTTCAAATTTTCTGTAAAATATTGGTATTTATTTTTAAGTATTTAAAAACCTCTATTAGGATTCCTTCTTTGACTAATGACTTCTTAATTCCTAAGTGGATATATTGCTTATCTATAGATCATAAACAATTCTGTATTCTACTTTCCACTCTAATAATCTTTCTTTACATTGGAGCATTTATTCACATGACTTTTTTATTTTAAAGAGAAAAAAGAGAAAAGCAGAAAAATCAAGAAGCAAACAAACCTAAAAAAAACAACAAAAGCAAAATGACAACAACAAAAAACAAGTATAGCTAGGCGAGACTTAGTCTCAAAACAACAATCAAACCCATTCTACTTGTGCCATTTTAGCAATTTATATACTGTTTTCATTGTCACCATTGAAATTTCACTTTGGTTTCAAAATTTGAACATTAAAATTTTCGACATTACCGAAAACAAGGACCTTAGCACTTTAACTCCTTAGAGTGTGTATGTAACTAATCACTATTTCCTAACCTAAATATATTGAGATATTTTTGTACACATTTACCAAATTTTTTATTGTTATTTTTTAAAAAAAACTATTCCTTGTTTCTCAGACCTTCTGAATTATTTTCCTTTTTCCTGAGATAAAAGATGGGATCAGAAAATATGGTTAATGTTTTAAACTTTTTTCTTAAGTTATTACAGTAGAAGATAAGTCACCATTGACTCCCCCAACCACTCTTTACTTTGATCACGTTTATCCCTCCCACACCTTTTTAAATTTAATTTAATTTAATTTAATTTTTTTGAGCTGGTCTTCCTATGTAGTTCAGGCTGGTCTTGAACTCACTGTGTATCCCAGGCTGGCCTCGAACTCACAGCAACCTCTTTCAGCTTCCCAAGTGCTGGGATACAGGCATGCAACACCACGCCCAGCTATCCCGTCATTCTTGTTTTCTGTTGCACTATTGTGGCAACCTTAATGTCATGAATAGATTCAAAATGTTTATTTCTCATGGTCATTTTGACTTTGGGTAAGATCCAGAAGTTCATGGTGCTAGATCTTATTGATAAGGTGGATGAAGATGCAATGTAAAATATGTTATGAGTCTGCCTTTTCAATAGATGGCATTCAGCAGTAGCATTTACTCTGTTTTGATTATATCTTGTAAAGATACAACAGAGGACTTCTAGAAATGCTTCTGAAAGTGGTAAGAATGAAGGGATAAGTGTGTTCAAAATGATGGGGTGTGTTCTGAGAGGACTGATGGCAACGTGTCTGTTGCTGTAATAAAATTTTTAAATTTAAATATTCCATATATATTTCATTCCCACCCCATATGTCCTGTAAATATTCCTTTATTGAAGAACTGTTGGTGGTGTCAGCTTAAAACCTGCACAGCATATTCCAACTAGCCATGCAGCCTTGGTACGCAACTTGGAACCTGGTAAGGCCCTGCCCAGTGACCCCAAGCAGCCGGGGAGCATCGGTGTGCCACCTGGTGCAAGCTGAAGGCCTGTACAGCATACTCCCTCTAGCCATGCAGCCTTGATGTGCCACTGGTAGAGCCCTGCCCAGCAACCCTAACCAGCTGGGGAGCATTGGTGTGCTGTATGACACGAGCTGAAGGCAATCACAGCACATTCCACCTACCTGTGCAGCTTTGGTGAGCTGTTTGGATCCAAGTAGGGCCCCATCAAGCGACCTCAAGAAGCCAGGGAGCTTTGATGCACCACTTGGGTCCTGGTAGGGCCCTGCCCAGCAGCCCCAAGCAGCCAGAGAACATCGATGCACCGCATGGCACGAGCTGAAGATCTGCACAGGGTACTCGGCCTAGCCGTGTATCCTTGGTGGCCACTCAGGACATTGTAGGGCTCCACCCAGTGATCCCAATCAGCTGGTGAGCCTTGGTGTGCTGTGTGGGGTGTGGTAAAGGTCTGCCCAGCGTACTCCACCCATTCAGGAAGCCTCCGAGTGTCACTACAGACAAGGCCTGCCTAACAACCCCCACTCAGCTATGGAAACCCCATTCAGTACAGACAGCCATCCTCAATAAAGGAAACAACTGAAAATTTGCATTCAGCTTCCCCAGGGGAATACAAGAAAATGACAAAACAAAAGAGCAAAATGCAATCTCAAACCTCCAACCCATCCCAAGCAAGCCTAAGAGACATGGACATAGAAAGTATAAGCCATACAACTGAAACTTCTGAAATGATACCAACTGAAGTAAAGAAACAACTCCATGAAGCTGTAAAGGAAATCATCATCTCCCAGGTAAAACAAGAAATGATAAACAATGAAAGAAATGCTGAACACATCTAAAAAAGATGTAGTTAAAAAATATAGGAGCACTGCAAAATGATGGAAACCTTGAATAAACAAAATAAGAAAGAATTAGAATGCATGAAACAGAATCAACGAGATATCCAGGAAATTAAAAATTGCATTGAAAGCTGGCAAAACCATCACAATGAATGTGAAGATAGACTTTCAGACCTTGAAGACAAGATTGCAGCTAGTGGGAAGGAAAGGAAAGATCTTTTAAAAATAACAAGGAATCAGGAAATAACAATTCAACAGTTGCAAGATGATGCAATGAAAAACAATATAAGAATGATAGGTGTAAATGAAAAAAATGACAACACAAATGATATAAAAAGACTATTTACAGAAGTAATAGCAGACAATTTCCCAAACCTGGGACAAGAAACTAACATACAGATAAGTGAAGCATATAGAAGTCCTATTAGCCATAACCAAAATAAATTTACACCCAGACATATGATAATCAACATCCCAGAAATTCAACATAAGAACAGAATATTAAAAGCAGTGGGAGAAAAGAAACAAATCACCTATTAATGAAAACCCATCAGAATCACAGCACACTTCTCAACACAAACAAAGGAAAATGAATTCCAACCCAGAATGATGTACCCTGCAACACTATCCTTCAAATCGATGGAGAAATAAGATACTTCCACAACAAAGAACAGCTTAAGAACTTCATGACCACCAAACCAACCCTGCAAAGAATACTGAAAGATATTCTAGCTAGACATAAAAATAACTACAACTTCAAGGACTGCAACAGAAAATAAAACCACCAACAGCAGAAAGATAACATGACAAAAATGAGCCAGTATATATCAGTTATAACCATTAATGTAAATGGCCTCAATTCACCAATTAAAAGAAACAGATTGGCAGAATGGATCAAGAAACAATATCCAACCATAGGCTGTATACAAGAAACCCATCTAACCAAAAAGGAAATTCATAGACTGAAAGTCAAAGGATGGAAAACAATACTTCATGCAATAGGAACCCAAAAAAGAAGCAGGCATACCTATTCTGTTTGCAGACAATGTGAACTTCAAACCAAGAATGATCAAAAGAGATAAAGAAGGTCACTACATACTGGTTAGGGGAAAATTTCAAGAGGAAGAGATAACAATCTTATATATACACCAAATATGGGAGCACCCAGCTATAAAGCAAATATTAATACAAATTAAAAATCAAATAAGTAATAACAGAATTATAATGGGAGACCATAATACTACATTGATATAAAATGGCAGATCAACTAGACAAAAAATCAGCAAAGAAATAACAGAACTGAATCAAACCTGTGAACAAATGGACTTAGTAGATGTGTACAGAGTGGTCCACCCAACAACATCAGAATATACATCTTCTCAGCTTTACATGGGACATTCTCTAAAATAGAGCATATACTAGCACATAGAACATGCTTAAGTAAATGCAAAAGAATCAAAATTATCCCATGCATATCATCTGATCATAGTGCCATGAAACTGGAAATTAATGACAAAAGAAACTGCAAAAACTCCATAAACAGATAGAAATTAAATAATACACTCCTGAATAACTGATGGGTCACAGAGGAAATTAAAGAAGAAATTAAACAATATCTACAAGCAAACAAAAATGCAAATACAACTTATCAGAACTTCTGGGATGCAATGAAAGCAGTCTTCAGAGGGAAATTTATTGCAGTGAATTCCCACATCAGGAAAACAGAATGAACACAAATAAATAACCTGATGCTACACCTCAGACATCTGGAAAAAGAAGAGCAAGTCAAGCCCAAAGCCAAAAGAAGGGAGGAAATTATAATGATCAGAGCGGAAATTAATGCAACTGAGACTAAGAAAACAATACAAAGAATTAATAAATCAAAGAGTCAATTCTTAGAAAGGATAAATAAAATTAATAAGCCCCTAGCCAACCTTATTTAAAAAAACTAAAGAAAAAACTCAAATTCGTGTAATAAGGTATAAAAGGATAAAATCACTACAGAACTCTGTGGAAATACAGATTATCAATACCTACTTTGAAAACCTTTACTTTCATAGGCTTGATAACACAGAAAAAATGAACAGATTCTTAGTAACATGAATTACCAAGCTGGATCAAGAAGATGTAAAAGTGCTAAATAACCCAATTTCAGTTAGTGAAATTGAAAATGTAATTAGAACCTTACCAACAAAGAAAAGCCCAGGTCATGATGAATTCACAGCTGAATTCTACAAGAAATTCAAGCAAGACTTAATGCCAACACTCCTCAAACTCTTCAATGAAATTAAAAGGGAAGCAAGTCTCCCTAACTCATTCCAGGAAGCAAATATTACCCTAATACCAAAGCCAGAGAAAGACCCAACCAAAAAAAGAGAACTACAGGCCAATACCCCTAATGAACATTGATGCAAAAAATCCTCAGTAAAATACTGGCAAACAGAATGCAGCAAGTTGTCAAGAAGATTATAAACTACGACCAAGTGGGATTCATCCCAGGAATGCAGGGATGGTTCAACATATGCAAATGAGTAAACATAATACACCATATCAGTAGAGCCAAAGAATCACATGATCATTTCAATAGATGCAGAAAAAGCTTTTTATAAAGTCCCACATTCATAAGAACCCTACGGAAAATCGGAATAGATGGTCTTTACCTTAATCTGATAAAAGCCACCTATGACAAACCAACAGCCAGAATCATATTAAATGATCAAAAACTGAAAGCTTTCATTCTAAAATAAGGAACAAGACAAGGCTGTCCACTATCACCACCCCTATTCAGTATAGTGCTGGAAACAGATGGAGCAATTAGACAAGAGGGAAATAAAAGGAATAAGGAATAAGGATAGGAAAGGAAGAAGTTAAATTATCATTATTTGCGGATGACATGATACTCTACATAGAAGACCCCCAAAACTCCATTGAAAGACTTCTAGATGTAATAACCAAATTCAGTAAGCTGGATACAAAGTTAACACTCAAAAATTAATAGCATACTTGTACACAAACAACAAACTCACTGAGAAAGAAATAAGAAAAACCACACCCTTCACAAAACCACATCCAGAAAAAAAAAAAAGAAATAGGAATCAATCTAACAGAGGAAGCAAAGATCTAACCAGTG